>JAGTTF010004998.1:0-12907 GCA_019095985.1 Streblospio benedicti | reverse complement strand
CCACTGGACTGGCCAGTGCCACTGTCTCCTGTGATGTAACAACTACGTCAGCACAGCATCAGGTGCTCCGTGCTGTACAACAGTTGGAACTGCTGCTGGAGGTAAGTGCAATTCGTTCCAGGCATAATATCAATCAATCATACAATAACCGAACACAGGGGCAGACATTTGGTGCACGTTTAGACCATTTTTCTGAAAATAAACATAAATATCCTGGTCAAACTTTATTGTACACATAGTCCAAACAGTGTTAGTGATTGTGTCATTACATTTTTAACCTGAAAAGAGCACCAAAAAATGGGTTAAAAACCTAATTTACACTTTCATCATTCATATAGCCTGTCTCCTGTTGAAAATACAATATCTGGTACCATCACTGTTTCGTTTCACCACGAATTTACGTACATTTCGTTCATAAATGGTACTAGCTTCCGCCTGGGTTTAATGGATCTACCGCTATCAAGCATGGATAAACCTGTCCCCGAAAACGTTCTTTAACATCGCACGCCGGAAAAGCGCATAATGGATCTTAAATGTTCACGTTAAACGCATAAAGAAACGTTAAATTGGGGTTTCATTCGTGGCAAACAGGCGAGCATTCTACCACTGAACCACCGATGCCTGGACAACGTTTTCAAAGGGGGGCATTTTTCCCAGTTACATGGATTGCACTGTATTTACGTATATTTTAAAATATAATTTAATACCTTATGGTTTGGGGACAATTGTGGGAGTGTCTACTACTACAGGGTGTATTGTCTGTTATCCCCATTCAGCATCAAAGCTGGGTGACATGAATACACATGCCCAGAAGCATATGCAGGTGTGCTTAACGCTTTTACGTGAAACAGTCATCACCGTAGGAGCCAGCAGTGCAGATTATCAAAGTCCATATCCAGATGAAGCAGGGATTAGCCGTCTACTAATCCTTATAAGGGAAGTAAATAGAAAGTATATGTTTGGGAGTCAAATGTGTATTGTTTTGTCACTGACAGCAGTACATAGCATAATTATGTCTAGTGTACTAACTTAAGTGTATACTAGCAATTCCCCCCCCCCCCCCCCCACCCCCACAAACAAACAACCCCATCCGCCCTCTGCACCATGGATGATATTTGCATGTATTCCATTGGAAGCATTCTGTAAAATGGCTATGTTGTGTGGTGAAGCATAACTGACGTATGTTTTGAATGTACTCAGAGTAAGATGCGCACGGGTAGATTATTCTTATTTTTATCATCTGGATTAGTAGAGTCACGTGCCCAGTCATACATTTTTCAAAGAATTCACCGACTCCGGTGGGACTCGAACCCACAGCCTCCGAATACCTTCAACTAACTAGAAGTCCGACGCGCTATCCATTGCGCCACGGAGCCAAGGCACGAATTTTGCAAGGTGACCATGCAGAGAAGCGTGTGAGTGTAACAGGCACGTGAATATGGCTAAAAATGACGCTCCAGACCGTCTGGAAGTGGATCCAGGTACTAGAATGCCCTAAATGGCAGCTTCCTGCTGTAGCCCTCGCGCCCAGCCCGACATAGACGAGGTGGCCGAGTGGTTAAGGCGATGGACTGCTAATCCATTGTGCTCTGCACGCGTGGGTTCGAATCCCATCCTCGTCGCAGGACGATTTTAAATAAGACCGCCGATCTATCACTGGAATGCATGATATTCCCGAGTATAAGTCTGCTTAAAATAGGGTGGTTTTGTCGTCCAGCAGGCTATCCCCTGATGCATATTGCTGTTAACGTAGGATGGTTTTGTTGTCTAGTAGACTATCCTCTGATGCATGTTGCTGTTAACGTAGGTTGGTTTTGTTGTCTAGTAGACTATCCGCATATTGCTGTGCAGTGGGTAGAGTGTTGAGTGTGATGGCTGTTCACACACGGTATAGATATGATGGTGTACGTCCCAGATAATGTGACCATGTCGTGAGTACTGTGAGATTGAATACAGTTGTCATTGATCTGTGGCCTCACTGGAGGCCAGTTACCACTGGACTGGCCAGTGCCACTGTCTCCTGTGATGTAACAACTACGTCAGCACAGCATCAGGTGCTCCGTGCTGTACAACAGTTGGAACTGCTGCTGGAGGTAAGTGCAATTCGTTCCAGGCATAATATCAATCAATCATACAATAACCGAACACGGGGCAGACATTTGGTGCACGTTTAGACCATTTTTTCTGTAAATAAACATAAATATCCTGGTCAAACTTTGTGTACACATAGTCAAGCAGTGTAGCAATTGTGTCATTACATTTTTAACCTGAAAAGAGCACCAAAAAATAGGTTAAAAATCGCTAATTTACACTTTCATCATTCATATAGCCTGTCTCCTGTTGAAATACATATATCTGAGTGACCACAATGTAAGTTTCCAGGTATACAACGTACGAAAAACGTACGTTTCTTACGTTCTTCGTACATGACCTTACGTTTGGCGCCTGGGTTTAATGGATCTATCCTCTATCAAGCATGGATCAGACACGTTAAACGTAACTTAAAAGATACGTTCTTACGTTATTCGTGGCAGGATTTCATGTAGATCGTCTGAAGACCCATAGGTCCATTAAATGTATTGGTGATTTAAAAGGTTCGACCTTACGTTGTTATTCGTGGCAGGATTTCATGCAGGTCGTCTGAAGATCCATAGGTCCATTAAATTTATTGGTGATTGATGATTTCCCAGCTGTTTTTCTTGGTTTTGATGCGAGTTTTTGGGTTTTTGGACCTCCTGAAATGTGTGTTCAGCATTGTAGATCCACAGAATTGATTGGATTGGGGTTTTTCATATCTGTTTTTTTGGTTTTTTCTGTGAGTTTTGTGGTTATGGACCTTCCCAAATGTGTGGTCACTGTTATAGATCCATGAAATTGATTAAATTGGGGTTTCAAAGCCATAACTGCCGGTTTTGATGCGAGTTGCTGAGGGGTTTGGACCTCCCTTGATGTGTGTTCAGCGTTAGTGGTGTAACGGTTAGCATGGTTGCCTTCAAGCAGTCGATCCGGGTTCGACTCCCGGCTGACGCATGACAGTTTTGCCCTGATGAAATGCAGTGGCGTGTACAACGACCTTACACACACAAGGGCTGTAGACTGCATCCTCAAAGTTTTTGTGCATCTAGTCAAGATGCTATTCACACAGTACAAAACTGCATCGGCCGGGAATCGAACCCGGGCCGCCCGCGTGGCAGGCGAGCATTCTACCACTGAACCACCGATGCCTGGACAACGTTTTCAAAGGGGCATTTTTCCGAGTTACATGGATTGCACTGTATTTACGTATATTTTAAAATATAATTTAATACCTTATGGTTTGGGGACAATTGTGGGAGTGTCTACTACTACAGGGTGTATTGTCTGTTATCCCCCATTCAGCATCAAAGCTGGGTGACATGAATACACATGCCCAGAAGCATATGCAGGTGTGCTTAACGCTTTTACGTGAAACAGTCATCACCGTAGGAGCCAGCAGTGCAGATTATCAAAGTCCATATCCAGATGAAGCAGGGATTAGCCGTCTACTAATCCTTATAAGGGAAGTAAATAGAAAGTATATGTTTGGGAGTCAAATGTGTATTGTTTTGTCACTGACAGCAGTACATAGCATAATTATGTCTAGTGTACTAACTTAAGTGTATACTAGCAATTCCCCCCCCCCCCCCCCCCCAAAACAAACAACCCCATCCGCCCTCTGCACCATGGATGATATTTGCATGTATTCCATTGGAAGCATTCTGTAAAATGGCTATGTTGTGTGGTGAAGCATAACTGACGTATGTTTTGAATGTACTCAGAGTAAGATGCGCACGGGTAGATTATTCTTATTTTTATCATCTGGATTAGTAGAGTCACGTGCCCAGTCATACATTTTTCAAAGAATTCACCGACTCCGGTGGGACTCGAACCCACAGCCTCCGAATACCTTCAACTAACTAGAAGTCCGACGCGCTATCCATTGCGCCACGGAGCCAAGGCACGAATTTTGCAAGGTGACCATGCAGAGAAGCGTGTGAGTGTAACAGGCACGTGAATATGGCTAAAAATGACGCTCCAGACCGTCTGGAAGTGGATCCAGGTACTAGAATGCCCTAAATGGCAGCTTCCTGCTGTAGCCCTCGCGCCCAGCCCGACATAGACGAGGTGGCCGAGTGGTTAAGGCGATGGACTGCTAATCCATTGTGCTCTGCACGCGTGGGTTCGAATCCCATCCTCGTCGCAGGACGATTTTAAATAAGACCGCCGATCTATCACTGGAATGCATGATATTCCCGAGTATAAGTCTGCTTAAAATAGGGTGGTTTTGTCGTCCAGCAGGCTATCCCCTGATGCATATTGCTGTTAACGTAGGATGGTTTTGTTGTCTAGTAGACTATCCTCTGATGCATGTTGCTGTTAACGTAGGTTGGTTTTGTTGTCTAGTAGACTATCCGCATATTGCTGTGCAGTGGGTAGAGTGTTGAGTGTGATGGCTGTTCACACACGGTATAGATATGATGGTGTACGTCCCAGATAATGTGACCATGTCGTGAGTACTGTGAGATTGAATACAGTTGTCATTGATCTGTGGCCTCACTGGAGGCCAGTTACCACTGGACTGGCCAGTGCCACTGTCTCCTGTGATGTAACAACTACGTCAGCACAGCATCAGGTGCTCCGTGCTGTACAACAGTTGGAACTGCTGCTGGAGGTAAGTGCAATTCGTTCCAGGCATAATATCAATCAATCATACAATAACCGAACACAGGGGCAGACATTTGGTGCACGTTTAGACCATTTTTTCTGTAAATAAACATAAATATCCTGGTCAAACTTTGTGTACACATAGTCAAGCAGTGTAACAATTGTGTCATTACATTTTTAACCTGAAAAGAGCACCAAAAAATAGGTTAAAAATCGCTAATTTACACTTTCATCATTCATATAGCCTGTCTCCTGTTGAAATACATATATCTGAGTGACCACAATGTAAGTTTCCAGGTATACAACGTACGAAAAACGTACGTTTCTTACGTTCTTCGTACATGACCTTACGTTTGGCGCCTGGGTTTAATGGATCTATCCTCTATCAAGCATGGATCAGACACGTTAAACGTAACTTAAAAAGATACGTTCTTACGTTCTTCGTACATGGCCTTACGTTTGGCGCCTGTGTTTAATGGATCTATTCTCTAGCAAGCATGGATCAGACACGTTAAACGTAACTTAAAAACTTAAAGATACGTTCTTACGTTATTCGTGGCAGGATTTCATGTAGATCGTCTGAAGACCCATAGGTCCATTAAATGTATTGGTGATTTAAAAGGTTCGACCTTACGTTGTTATTCGTGGCAGGATTTCATGCAGGTCGTCTGAAGATCCATAGGTCCATTAAATTTATTGGTGATTGATGATTTCCCAGCTGTTTTTCTTGGTTTTGATGCGAGTTTGGGGTTTTGGACCTCCTGAAATGTGTGTTCAGCATTGTAGATCCACAGAATTGATTGGATTGGGGTTTTCATATCTGTTTTTCTTGGTTTTTCTGTGAGTTTTTGTGGTTATGGACCTTCCCAAATGTGTGGTCACTGTTATAGATCCATGAAATTGATTAAATTGGGGTTTCAAAGCCATAACTGCCGGTTTTTGATGCGAGTTGCTGAGGGGTTTGGACCTCCCTTGATGTGTGTTCAGCGTTAGTGGTGTAACGGTTAGCATGGTTGCCTTCCAAGCAGTCGATCCGGGTTCGACTCCCGGCTGACGCATGACAGTTTTGCCCTGATGAAATGCAGTGGCGTGTACAACGACCTTACACACACAAGGGCTGTAGACTGCATCCTCAAAGTTTTTGTGCATCTAGTCAAGATGCTATTCACACAGTACAAAACTGCATCGGCCGGGAATCGAACCCGGGCCGCCCGCGTGGCAGGCGAGCATTCTACCACTGAACCACCGATGCCTGGACAACGTTTTCAAAGGGGCATTTTTCCGAGTTACATGGATTGCACTGTATTTACGTATATTTTAAAATATAATTTAATACCTTATGGTTTGGGGACAATTGTGGGAGTGTCTACTACTACAGGGTGTATTGTCTGTTATCCCCATTCAGCATCAAAGCTGGGTGACATGAATACACATGCCCAGAAGCATATGCAGGTGTGCTTAACGCTTTTACGTGAAACAGTCATCACCGTAGGAGCCAGCAGTGCAGATTATCAAAGTCCATATCCAGATGAAGCAGGGATTAGCCGTCTACTAATCCTTATAAGGGAAGTAAATAGAAAGTATATGTTTGGGAGTCAAATGTGTATTGTTTTGTCACTGACAGCAGTACATAGCATAATTATGTCTAGTGTACTAACTTAAGTGTATACTAGCAATTCCCCCCCCCCCCCCCCCCACACACAAAAACAAACAACCCATCCGCCCTCTGCACCATGGATGATATTTGCATGTATTCCATTGGAAGCATTCTGTAAAATGGCTATGTTGTGTGGTGAAGCATAACTGACGTATGTTTTGAATGTACTCAGAGTAAGATGCGCACGGGTAGATTATTCTTATTTTTATCATCTGGATTAGTAGAGTCACGTGCCCAGTCATACATTTTTCAAAAGAATTCACCGACTCCGGTGGGACTCGAACCCACAGCCTCCGAATACCTTCAACTAACTAGAAGTCCGACGCGCTATCCATTGCGCCACGGAGCCAAGGCACGAATTTTGCAAGGTGACCATGCAGAGAAGCGTGTGAGTGTAACAGGCACGTGAATATGGCTAAAAATGACGCTCCAGACCGTCTGGAAGTGGATCCAGGTACTAGAATGCCCTAAATGGCAGCTTCCTGCTGTAGCCCTCGCGCCCAGCCCGACATAGACGAGGTGGCCGAGTGGTTAAGGCGATGGACTGCTAATCCATTGTGCTCTGCACGCGTGGGTTCGAATCCCATCCTCGTCGCAGGACGATTTTAAATAAGACCGCCGATCTATCACTGGAATGCATGATGATATTCCCAGTATAAGTCTGCTTAAAATAGGGTGGTTTTTGTCGTCCAGCAGGCTATCCCCTGATGCATATTGCTGTTAACGTAGGATGGTTTTGTTGTCTAGTAGACTATCCTCTGATGCATGTTGCTGTTAACGTAGGTTGGTTTTGTTGTCTAGTAGACTATCCGCATATTGCTGTGCAGTGGGTAGAGTGTTGAGTGTGATGGCTGTTCACACACGGTATAGATATGATGGTGTACGTCCCAGATAATGTGACCATGTCGTGAGTACTGTGAGATTGAATACAGTTGTCATTGATCTGTGGCCTCACTGGAGGCCAGTTACCACTGGACTGGCCAGTGCCACTGTCTCCTGTGATGTAACAACTACGTCAGCACAGCATCAGGTGCTCCGTGCTGTACAACAGTTGGAACTGCTGCTGGAGGTAAGTGCAATTCGTTCCAGGCATAATATCAATCAATCATACAATAACCGAACACAGGGCAGACATTTGGTGCACGTTTAGACCATTTTTTCTGTAAATAAACATAAATATCCTGGTCAAACTTTGTGTACACATAGTCAAGCAGTGTAGCAATTGTGTCATTACATTTTTAACCTGAAAAGAGCACCAAAAAATAGGTTAAAAATCGCTAATTTACACTTTCATCATTCATATAGCCTGTCTCCTGTTGAAATACATATATCTGAGTGACCACAATGTAAGTTTCCAGGTATACAACGTACGAAAAACGTACGTTTCTTACGTTCTTCGTACATGACCTTACGTTTGGCGCCTGGGTTTAATGGATCTATCCTCTATCAAGCATGGATCAGACACGTTAAACGTAACTTAAAAAGATACGTTCTTACGTTCTTCGTACATGGCCTTACGTTTGGCGCCTGTGTTTAATGGATCTATTCTCTAGCAAGCATGGATCAGACACGTTAAACGTAACTTAAAAGATACGTTCTTACGTTATTCGTGGCAGGATTTCATGTAGATCGTCTGAAGACCCATAGGTCCATTAAATGTATTGGTGATTTAAAAGGTTCGACCTTACGTTGTTATTCGTGGCAGGATTTCATGCAGGTCGTCTGAAGATCCATAGGTCCATTAAATTTATTGGTGATTGATGATTTCCCAGCTGTTTTTCTTGGTTTTGATGCGAGTTTGGGGTTTTTGGACCTCCTGAAATGTGTGTTCAGCATTGTAGATCCACAGAATTGATTGGATTGGGGTTTTCATATCTGTTTTTCTTGGTTTTTCTGTGAGTTTTGTGGTTATGGACCTTCCCAAATGTGTGGTCACTGTTATAGATCCATGAAATTGATTAAATTGGGGTTTTCAAAGCCATAACTGCCGGTTTTGATGCGAGTTGCTGAGGGGTTTGGACCTCCCTTGATGTGTGTTCAGCGTTAGTGGTGTAACGGTTAGCATGGTTGCCTTCCAAGCAGTCGATCCGGGTTCGACTCCCGGCTGACGCATGACAGTTTTGCCCTGATGAAATGCAGTGGCGTGTACAACGACCTTACACACACAAGGGCTGTAGACTGCATCCTCAAAGTTTTTTGTGCATCTAGTCAAGATGCTATTCACACAGTACAAAACTGCATCGGCCGGGAATCGAACCCGGGCCGCCCGCGTGGCAGGCGAGCATTCTACCACTGAACCACCGATGCCTGGACAACGTTTTCAAAGGGGGCATTTTTCCGAGTTACATGGATTGCACTGTATTTACGTATTTTAAAATATAATTTAATACCTTATGGTTTGGGGACAATTGTGGGAGTGTCTACTACTACAGGGTGTATTGTCTGTTATCCCCCATTCAGCATCAAAGCTGGGTGACATGAATACACATGCCCAGAAGCATATGCAGGTGTGCTTAACGCTTTTACGTGAAACAGTCATCACCGTAGGAGCCAGCAGTGCAGATTATCAAAGTCCATATCCAGATGAAGCAGGGATTAGCCGTCTACTAATCCTTATAAGGGAAGTAAATAGAAAGTATATGTTTGGGAGTCAAATGTGTATTGTTTTGTCACTGACAGCAGTACATAGCATAATTATGTCTAGTGTACTAACTTAAGTGTATACTAGCAATTCCCCCCCCCCCCCCCCCCCCACACACAAACAAACAACCCATCCGCCCTCTGCACCATGGATGATATTTGCATGTATTCCATTGGAAGCATTCTGTAAAATGGCTATGTTGTACTCAGAGTAAGATGCGCACGGGTAGATTATTCTTATTTTTATCATCTGGATTAGTAGAGTCACGTGCCCAGTCATACATTTTTCAAAAGAATTCACCGACTCCGGTGGGACTCGAACCCACAGCCTCCGAATACCTTCAACTAACTAGAAGTCCGACGCGCTATCCATTGCGCCACGGAGCCAAGGCACGAATTTTGCAAGGTGACCATGCAGAGAAGCGTGTGAGTGTAACAGGCACGTGAATATGGCTAAAAATGACGCTCCAGACCGTCTGGAAGTGGATCCAGGTACTAGAATGCCCTAAATGGCAGCTTCCTGCTGTAGCCCTCGCGCCCAGCCCGACATAGACGAGGTGGCCGAGTGGTTAAGGCGATGGACTGCTAATCCATTGTGCTCTGCACGCGTGGGTTCGAATCCCATCCTCGTCGCAGGACGATTTTAAATAAGACCGCCGATCTATCACTGGAATGCATGATATTCCCGAGTATAAGTCTGCTTAAAATAGGGTGGTTTTGTCGTCCAGCAGGCTATCCCCTGATGCATATTGCTGTTAACGTAGGATGGTTTTGTTGTCTAGTAGGCGCCGCTTAGCGACTAGCCAACAGAGCCAACGCCATACCAACTACGCCATATCCACAAGGCTAAATAAGTCCTTGGTTCTGAATTGTACTAAAAAAAAGTACCATGCATGTTAAATCGACACTATAACCCTACTAAATTTCATATCAAAGCATGCGAATCTCCACAACAACACTTCACTAGATCTACTCAGTACTATAAAGGAGATACTTAACTATCGTGGACATACGTTGGACGTAAGACATGACATCAGAGCTAGTAGTGGGTATCAATACGTCATTGAAGCAAAGGTTTTTTTAGCCTTGTGGATATGGCGTAGTTGGTATGGCGTTGGCTCTGTTGGCTAGTCGCTAAGCGGCGCAGTTGACCCAGAGGTCCGGGTTCGATCCCCACCCAGGCCAAGTAGTAAAACTCTGTATAAGTCTACTTGGTTCTGAATGTACTAAAAGTACCATGCATACAGTGTGTGTGCATTTTAACCGCAAGAAAGAGCACACCAAAAAAAAATAGAGTTAAATGTATGAGCACAATTGCTACACTGTACTTGACTGACCAGATGTTTATGAGAGGCTGAAGCAGGGTACTAATCGTTTGGCATGCAATATTCACAACTGCATTCAGAACAATCCCACCGTTCTGAATAACTAAGCGTTGTATATCTTTGCTTTTTCTTCCATAGTCACAGTGTAGGGTTATAATAGCTGCATTGGATGTATCTTGTAGATCTCAAACACAGCTCCCTCTCTCCAGATCATTCACAAGGAAATAATAAATGAAATTATAAAATAAACAAAATACATACTATTTGAACTGTTATGGTTTTGGAATGTCACTTATATTGGCCTGTAACTCAACGCTCATACACAGGTATCCTAAAGCCATTTCCTTTGGTGTCTGTCTGCACGAACTGACTGGTATCAAGTTTCAACTGTTTAACTGTAATCCAGCATGTTTCTTTGTAATCCGTGTTCATTACATTTATATATGCTGTAATCATGGCGTATTAAAACCATTTGATCTTGTTGGCACCTATGACAGTAACCTTTAATCTGCTTTTGCTACATATATTTTAGCATTCTTTTTTTTCTAATTTCATAGGTAAAATGATTGCCGTCTCTACACAATTATTCTACATTATAGTAAATACATGTAATATGTCATTCTCGCCGAACGTGGTTAGGAACAAAAATAAACAAATTTTCTACTTAACTGACGAAATTTGAGGGAAATGAACGCCAACTTTTAGATACACTTTACCCGTTGAGTGAGAGATTCCACTAATATTGGACATCTATTAAAATAAAAATATGCAATCATTGTTTAACATTCTCAATCAAGCTGTTTCTAGCCGCTCATCCCAAAATTCTTCTAGTGGCTACATTGTTGTTGTGTTTTCATTGATTAGGACATGGAAGTGTTAAATCACTGAATCAAGTCAACAGGCGATAATGAATTTGGTCGGCCATGCTGTTAAGTCCATTACACAGTAGTGTATATTTTCATGATTTTCTGCACTCTTAGATTTAGGATTTTCACACCTTTACAGCCTCCCAAAATAAAAAGGTTCAAAGAGTTTGAGCTTCATGGGGCCATACAGAAGGTTTCTGTGCAAAAAATTTGTCAAAGAATCTCACGGGTTCAGTAAAAAGGTAATTTTTTTTACTACAGTTTACAATGGGCAATAACATCACTAACAACTTACCAGGTTTATCTGATCTAGTTGAGCAAAATTTATTAGGTAAAGCAAATTTACAACTCTTCCGAAGCTTTTCATTGTGTTTGGTTCGTTTGTCAGCTGCTGAAGCAACTATGTAACAACTATGTAACAACTATGTATGTCTCTGGACAAGCTAGCGGGCGTACCGATTAACCGATTTCGTTCAAACTTTACACAACTATGAGGTTTGAGCGACACCGAAGTGATTCGATTTTTGGGCAATCTGCCAATTAAACTGTGGTTTCTAGAAGCCCATTCATGATATTCTTACTGATATTCAATGCAATTAAGGCACCAACAAAAAATCCATATTCCAACCCAAGCAGCAAATATTGATTATTGGGTTTTGAAACTGATATTGATTAGTATCTGTTATTCAAACAGTACTATTATTGTATTGCAACACAAATATCTTTTTTGCCTGGGTATATTGATTTTCATTCATTCTTATGTTTTCTCCTCAAATATATTCATTTCTTGATTATAAAGTATACATCATTTCCAGTATATATCTTAATTGCCCATAAGTCAACGTCGTTCTAGCGACGCAGTGTTCTTTTGACACTTTTTGATCTAGTTGTATTTGATTAGAATTGAACATTGAGCGTTCGTTTGGCTTTGGTGTTTATTAATTGTTCCAATATGCGTTGCCACAAAAGAAAAAAAATAATTTCATGGCCTTAATCAGTGATCGCTTTGCAAAATTGTCAAGCAGACACGTGCCTCACCCAATTTGTAAAAATGAGACCAGATGAGAAAAAGTGAGACAAAAATGTAGCGATCTTTTTAACAAATTGAGACATCACATGTAATTACATATATTTAAAAAAACTAATTGGAGCTTTTTTGCATGTTAAATGCATGTTATATTCATTTATAATCTCAATTTCTTTGATGGGGTAGGTGGGGGCCATAATGCACTGGTCCCCTGCCCACATCCTCTGCGCCGGCCATGTATATAAATAAAAAGTAGGTTATGAAATCCAGCCATATGGCTCCAATGGACAATCTATAGACAAAAATAGCTAACTAGCGTGTTAATGTAATGTGGCTTGATATGTCAATAAATTAGTTCAAGATACTACAGACATAGTAAATAGGAGTGGGGTGGGGTGTCACTTGGTAATAAACTATTTTTATTTCTGTTTAAACTCACACACAGATCCGCCATTTCTTGGGACACCAAGCTGGTGCTTCATGTATGCAATGCCCTTTTCTGTTTGTTTTAATAATATGGATGGAATCTATGTGTACATGGGATCATAGGCCCAACTAACTGAACTCAATTTCTTTTTCCACAAACAAAGCTGACACGCTTTCCCTCTTGGCGTATATGTCATTACATAATAGCGGAACATTATGAAAGAAAGGTCCAAACAAGCTGCACACATGTATACTAGATCTGCTTTCATAAGTAGATTGCACC
>JAGTTF010004984.1:0-10068 GCA_019095985.1 Streblospio benedicti | reverse complement strand
GAAAGTGCTGAGTCAGATTAGACTCATAGGCACCGCCGGAAGTCTCTCACTTCCGGCTCCGCCTACCGCCTACACACACACCACCAGCGTCATACGAGTCTACTAGACCTCAACCTGCTCTTGCTAGTCTACTGAGCTAGACGAGCACGGATATATAAACTGGAACTCAATGTAACAAGTCAGTCAATAAACAGGATACAAACTGCTCACTGGTTCTGTTATTACTTCTCACCACGCATGTATCAAAACCATACATGACATAAGTGGTGGAGATGTTCTAATTTGAACCCTTTACACTCCCCCCGCCGCCCATGCATAGACCAGGATAGACAAGGATAGACCACCCCAGGTAACTCCCCCTCCAGACCCGACCTCACATGCATAGACCGGATTCCACCCCCGTGTTTGCTCCGCCCTCCAGCCCCGACCGCCCATGCATATGCCGAATCCGCCCCACCAATCCCTCCCTCCCTCTCCAGCCCCAACCTCACGTGCATAGACCGAATTCCACCCCATGATTACTCCTCCCTCCAGCCCCGACCTCCCATGAATAGGCCGACTTCCACCCCAAGACCACTGATAGCCAATTCCTCCAACCAGCCCCGACCTCCCCCATATGTTCATCTACACGCGATAGTGGATTTTTCATGCATTTCGCATCCCAATCCCCCGATGATACAATCACCGAGGACACATTAGATCCCACGTGCATAACGAATTCACCATATGTTACCTCCCAAGACTCTCTAAACAGACTGACCCTCAACGCGGCAATCAGTCTATTTTGCGCCACTCGCTCTCCCGCCACCAAACGTCGCCAGCGGCCCCTATCCCACTGACCAATCACGAGTACAGGACCGCCAAGACCCGCCCCTCACAAGGCAATCAGTCTATTCGCACCGCTGACTCTCATTTTGCCGAGTACTAATTGCTTGTCTGCTCCATCCACGCTTGACTCACTCTCCCGCCACCAGATACACTCACCGAGGACACATTAGATTCCACAGTCACCTTTCACCCCATACATCTTCCGCCGCCAAACATGGCTACCGTGGACGACATGGCCGCACAGATCCTTAACCAGATGCGTGATATGACCGCCAGTCTCAAGGCCCTCCAAACAAAACTCCAAGAAGGTGATAATGATATTGGCACTGATGAGGATAACAATGTTAATGATGACAGTGATACTGACGATGAGAATGATCACGTTAGCGATGATGAGGATAGTCTTAATGATCATGATGGTTATCACGAAGGTGATGACGATTCTTATGATGATGACTATGACAGTGATTATTAAAGTAGCGCCGAGTACTGATGTATATAGATTATCCTTGCTGTGTATATATTGCTTCCAACTAGGTTCCCTCCACATAAGTTTAAATGTTACCTTATACCCAGATACAAACATCCCCTTTACCTATGCTCCCGCCCTCAATAATATAAAATTGAAATATGAATGCGCCGGCCTGCAAGCGATAGCAACCCAAGCCAATAGACTATTGAGAGGGTGCGCCCTTATTCATAATAAATGTTAGACACTACCCAAACTAGTTAATCTGGGCTGTGCCGGCTCTGTACCATGCTATTATGATGGAAAACAGGTCCATCACGGTTCCCAATCGAGGTTCCTGGTGTTTAGCTTATCGTCGAAGTCATAATAAGTTTGGATGCAACCCCAGTCACATGATTTTTTGGAGTGTCCCATATCTGTACACACGTATTCACCATTAAACATACCATGAACAGCCATGAGGCGACCTTGACCGATCGCCCGTGACATCATATCTATGAATACAATCACTGCCCCTCCCGGCGTCAGTATGACGTCACAGCTAGCAGGCCACGCTGCAAATGCAATTCACGGTAAGATGTTTATAAATAGATACTTCCGGGAACAGCCACCTCAAATTCCACCAATCTACCCACACGTGCTACGTGTCAGTCAAGTGAATAACTTCCTCTCATGTTACGCCCATCTGTTGATGCCAGCGTGACTCAATCTTGATTTCCGCATAGCGGGATGTCACGTTTTTCAACGCCTCAAGGCCAAACAGTCTCAGCCAGCATTAACCTCCTGCTGTTTATTAATCATTAATCCCTCAAGTGTTCGCCAAATCTTACACACAATAATTTAATAGGTTATGGCTTGTCAAGTGATTTATCCATTTAGTTTACATTACATAGTATGCCAAAATTATGGTGATCAACATTTTATAATTTACTCCAGTTAATTCGTCGGGAATTCTCTCTTAAAACTTAGGTTTTAATCGATACCATTCATATGGTGATGGTAAATGTAATTGTGGGCTAGTTACATTCCATTGAGCAAGATGAATTAGCTGTAATTCCATAGGCAATAACCCAAATTGTGTACATGTTTGTCAATTACAAACCTTACGCAAAACCAGTCTCATTGAGTTAATAATGTGGTTATTTCAATAGCCCATTTTGCATTGAATCTATTTGTTTTCTGCGTTATGTGGTAGTAATCTCTGCCTAATTAACAAAATTATGTGTAATTTGTAGTGTACGTATGGTTCTTTGTGCTCAACTGACAGTAGAATGGGGCCCTGCTGTTGTGTGCCATCGTTGCAGTGCAAGCCTTACAACTTCAAACATAATTTCTGTTGTTTTGTATGATATTGGTTTAGTTACCAATGCTCTTGGTAGATTAATTACATCTAAAGATGGAATGTTTACTTAGAGTGATCGAACTACGTTTTGCTGGAAATTGCTTCATTCTTTGCTACATACACGTAAACATCATATTCCATACATTGTAATGACAATGTTATCACGCCCGTGAACGATTGTTTACTGTACAATGTAACCTTGGATATCTTCAAATTCACTGACATGGTTTAACCACGTTCACATTTATCAATCTTTACCTTGGCATCTTGTGAGCCATATTTCCTGTCACATAGGCATTCCATGCATTGACCCCTACCCGTCTTGTAATAACATTCGTTTAGTCCACGCCATCCATATGCTATCATATGATCCCCGCCCTTCTTTATCAATCAGCCAAGTGCCAGATGCCTGCTCAAGTCACCGGGATTAATAGCCATGTCGACTGACACGCGTCAAGGACACTACACAATGACTCCTTGTTATTTGAAGGAAATCCATAGCTTAATGCATGTTTCTCAATATTATTGTAACGGATTTCAAACACCAATGCATGCTTGATGTAATTGTAACATATTTTGTGATTAATTTTGAAAGTTTACATCATTATGTTCGCCTTACAATTCGTTTATTTTTGATTGTTAAAACAAGTTATTCTACCACATGCTTTATTTTGATTGTCAAAATATATTCAATAATTTACTCATGATTGTTAACGAACCTCACCAATGCATGCTTAATGTGATTGTATTGTTTGTATAGAAAGATAGTTTATTATATGTTTAATGTATAAACATGATTTTAGATAATGTAGAGTTCAATATCATTGTATTAGCCAACAAACAACTGTATGCTGTGTATATGTATGAATTTTGACTTACACGCTATGTACATTACAGCTTACGGTTAGATACATGTTATAATCACGATTATGTTACCATAGACATTATGTATATAGTGCATGTCATATGTTTGATGGATACTGTAATTAATACCCGGTCCATGACATTGAATGATTAAAGTGTTTTGTACTGTACAATTATTATATCCTATAGATGTGTACTTTATAATAGATGTTCGTTTTTATTGTGCTGTACTTTGTGAACAATTACAGATCTACGTGAATTTATTGACGTATAACATGTGTTTAGGTATTTTCAACAGTAAATGCTTTTGTAATTAACCTTCGTACTTAACATAACGCAATCATGTTCTTAACATTTGTAACTAATTCATTTGACCAGGTGTCCATGACACAAGAGTCCTGTTTGCGTTATGTTCAGTAGCCCTATTTCTGGTGTGTGCGTAGTTGAAGGCCATATCCTTGTAATACGGCGGATACAGCCTTTACGAAGGGGGGGAAATGTGATGATAAGAAAGTGCTGAGTCAGATTAGACTCATAGGCACCGCCGGAAGTCTCTCACTTCCGGCTCCGCCTACCGCCTACACACACACCAGCGTCATACGAGTCTACTAGACCTCAACCTGCTCTTGCTAGTCTACTGAGCTAGACGAGCACGGATATATAAACTGGAACTCAATGTAACAAGTCAGTCAATAAACAGGATACAAACTGCTCACTGGTTCTATGGCTGTCAACCATATGACTGTGTGAGGAAGGTGATGGACATGTATTTAATCATTTCCCATGAGATGTATAGTGGAGGGAAAAAGCTGGTGTGAGGGATGTGGGACAGGGGGGTGTGCTCAAGAATGGGAATGGAGGAGCATTTATATGTTACAGATCTTATTTGTTTTCAACCAGAGCAGCAGCAGGGAATTGGTGCAAATTTAATTATGGACCGTTTAGATGGGGATAAGGGATGAGCGGGTTGGGAGGTGAGAATGTAGGGGGGGGGGGCGGTGGAAGGAATGTGGGACAGGGTAGGGATGAGTGGGACCTTTAATCTGCTCTGCACGTGTTTGCCATGGGTAGTAGCAGGACCTGGAGTGACGGAATTAGAGGGAGGGATATTAAGGGGAGTGTGTAAATTGCCATATTTAGGGATGGAGATGACATTTAATCTGTCACAGATCTGTGTTTACGATGGCTGTGACATGGAGGACGGGATGAGGACCAATGATTTGGAGATTTTCAACCCATTTAATCTGTCAATACCTGTAGTGATTCATATGGAAGGACAGGATGGAACTGCAGGAAGGTATTTGCTCGGATTATTATTATTTGGTTTGGCATTGGAATTAAGTAAAATAGAATTTTTAAAACGATAATCCATCATAAGTTTTACTCTAATAACCTTGGTTAAATAGCAATATTGAAAAAATAAAAATTTGAATTAATTTGTTTATGTTAGGCTGCTTTGTCAGTTCTTAATTTTATAGACAATATTGGGTTGTATAGCTATAATAAAGAATTCCCGATCTTAAGATTATATGTTCTTTATTTATCTATAAACCATACATATAATTAATAATAAAGACAAAGAATTAGAGCTGTGTAAATGATATTTCTCAAAAAAAAAAAATTGAACATCACAATTTTTTCAATATTTCACAGGTTTGAAGTTGCCACCATTACAGGGTGGCGCAAAAATATAACTGCAAATCAGTATCCATGTCTTTTCAACCTACATGTATTAATTGTATTCCTTTCCAATGCTGCTATAAAATCAACTTAATTATAATGAAAAATCTGTTTGTCAGTTGCATATACTATTTCAAAAAAGATACTGGCGTTTTACTGTAGAATAGTTAGTTGAGTTGATGGATTATAACATTTTGCTAATCCCCTGTGTTATGCTTGAGTGGCTCTGTCACCAGGCTAGCCACAAGAAATTATAATCCCTGCAGCACAATATTACTCAGTATCATTACTACAAACCGTACGCTGCTTTTCCTTTATTGTGTAAAATAGTCTGATTTGATTGTATACACCCACCTCCCATTATGTTTATTATGGCTTTCTGCAATCTATCTAAAAATGTATCTTTTATTGATACCACCAATTGATGCTTTTTAAGGTTACTTTTTACTTCATAAAAAGTGATGTTTTTGTATTTCAATGTCACCTAAGCTTTGCCCATATATATATAGTTATTTGCACTAACTTGTTAAAATGATGTATCTATAATCTTAATAAATTTTTGCTCGGATTATTATTATTTGGTTTGTTGATATGGATGCGTTCCGTTTAATACGGACAACCCAAATCTGCTATTTGTAACCATAATAATATCCTCCAAAAGCAAATACAGATACATTTCTAAGGAACTCTTTGCTTTGTGTAGTAATCTAGTGCGGCCTACTTTTTTGGGTCAGATAAATTATTTGTTTTAATAGCTTAAGTAGAACATTTTGAATATTCTAAATATAATAGTCTTATTTGTCACTAGAAAATACATTCACACAATATCAAACCTTTGGAATCAGAGTTATGTAAACAAGAATTCGGCAAAATATTTTTAGCCATGACAATAATTATTTTATATAGCTTTTAACAGAACCAGAATCAACATGGCCAAGGAGGCCTTATCCTCATTCATTAAGGCTTTTCTACACTATGCTGGTCACTTCATGTACAGCAGTTTGGAATGATAAAGGCTACAAGATGGTGGCCTACTTTATTTTAGCCAATCAGCTCAGAGTATTCACGTGATCTATGTCATGATTGTTATAAAAAGACTTTCATTCAGAAATTCCTACTATGCCCCGCCCATTTTTTACTACTACCTACAAGCCCACCAATCATTACAATGCATCAGGGGCGTGTTGTCCACGTGCAAGGTAGCTGCAGCTGACTTTGAGGCAAAGAACATGATCACAGACACGTCCACCACTTTTTTTTATTTCTAAGACCTTGGAGGCGTGCAATATCGCATTTGAACGGGTAGAACGAGCTCTGTAAAGCGGTAGTTTCAGATTAAAAATCAAGCCAATACTTATTTAGATACAGGCAAAAACCCATAGTTATTAAGTACAATTCTCACAAATGTTTGACCTTGGTAGACTATAGGCACGTATAATCCTGCAATCTCCTGCAGTGCGCCGACGAAAAGTTAATCCCCCCAGAGCAATATTGACACCTACAACGCACCTGTAATCCCGCAAGTATCAGTAGACTTACTCGAGTGTGACGCACGGTATAATCTTGCTGTAATATTAAAATGGGGCTTAAATAAATTGAGTACCCGTTTGTCATCACAGTAACCTACTGCAGTAAACTCGAATGTCATGTTTTTTGTCATAAATAGAGACTATTAGTGTTGCACGATTAGATGAATCTCAATACCCATTCATATGATTAGCTACACCGGGATTGACTCAAATAACACAACAACAAGGAAACACCATAGTAAATGTGTGTCTGAAAGATTAAGAAGAGAGTATGAAAAACATAACAGCAGCCGTTATGATAAAGCAGGATACTCCACCAAAAATGCTTTGGTTAGACCTAAAGACCCTTTAGATGTGGCGTCTACTAAAACACGGGACACATTACGCTGTGATGATGGTGTCACTGACATATATGACAGTGCTCAAGGCTCGTGTTTACGTAGCTCTGTGGTTGAATGTTTGGCAAAGTACATCCCAACAAAAACCGGTGATAGTCTAACATTCAGATTCATTCTCTGCGATAACGGGACGCCAGGAGATGTCTGATGGTCAGACCCCTTGAAAACACGGAACACTATATCTACCATAGCAGAAACCCATAAGCATAAGCTCTTATGGGTTTCTGAGCATACAAAACGATGGATATCATCATTAGTTAACTCACGGGACGCCACGGGACGCCACCGGACGTTACTAGTATATACGATATGTACCGTCCTGTGGTCCGTTCCGTCCCGTGTTTATGTATTAGGCTTTAGATGTGGAAGAAAAGTGTGTAGTGGTATACATGTATCAAGTTGACTGTAAGGAATGCAAGAGCACGTATATTGGGGAAACTAAGTAAAATATCATTGGAAAGGTCTTGAGACGCTCTTTTCAAAACTGTTTTCAAATATTTTTTTGATCAAATAGGTTTTGAGTTATGAGCAAAAACAATAATCGGGTGTGTAAAAAAGCAAATGAACTAGAACTATTCCGTTGTAAAACCACAGTAACCACGCCATTAGTATGCAACAGACGATCAATACTCTTACATTGATTGACAGACCCAACAAAATGCACTCAAGTGTGAAGTTCAGGAAATGCTATAACCACGCTGTAATATAATGCAGGGCTTAACTCAAACAATATGCTGATTTCCGGCTTAGGTCCTGACTGCAAGCTAGATCTACTGCAGTAAACTCATGGCCACATGTTCTACAGTATGTCTGTCATGATAGGCACCGTTTTTCTGCTGTGAAGGAAATTATCAATGTTATATTGATAGCTGGGTATTGCATGTGTTGGAGTGGGAGATAAGGAAATATATCACCGAGTGGAGTTGTCACAGTCTCGAGTGAGCGCAGCGGCGAGAGCTGTGACAACTCCATTTGTTGGTGAGATATTTCCTTTATCTCCCACTCCAACAAAATGCAATACCCTTTCTCCCACGTATTACGCATATTGATATTAACAAGTGTCCAAAACCATCACGTCAACCTACTTGTAAACAGACTATAGCTAAATCACCACCACAGAAAGCTCTTACGCAACATAGTTCTAGCGGGAGTAAAACGGTTTTATAGCAGGCAGTGCTGCTGGTGTTTATTTAGCTTTGTTTTACCCAGTGTAATACTTGTAAAACTTTATGCATGCTGCGATACACATACACATTAACTCATTTACTAAAAGACATATTTTAAACTCGCATTTTTTTATAGAAAAATAATGTACAAAAAGATAGTTAATAAAATCCAAAAACATACTTCCAAAAATTAATTGTTCTATTGTTTAAGCTACCGGTAATCTGAAGTCAGCATTCAAGCAATTGGTTGGGAGACAGTCGGTAAAACTATATAAAGCCTTTACATTCCTTTATAGATTTTACTTGTTGTTGTGGATCATTCAATATAAGGAGCTCCACACCTCGCAAAACGAGTTGTGCTGCTTAGAAGCATTACATTAGAAATGAGTTGTGCTGAGGGTGGATGATAGACAGAAGAACAAATCAATCAGACGATACAGTCCGACTTTTTGAAATGCACATCACAGCACTATTCATAGATCAACAATAATAATGTCTTTTTTGTGAAATAATGTAAACTCTATAATGTTTTCATATCGTCAAAACTTGCACAAGTAAACCAGTAAAAAAAAATATAGGGCAACTTCAGTACAAGCAGGTGGATTAGTAGCACGTGAAGTAAATAAACAGATAGCATAGCTGCACGGCTGTAGTAAAGCAGTTCGGTTTCATAGTAAATTTATGCAAATTATACTCTGCGCATTAATTTTGTCCGATCTCAGCCGTGGGAGATAGCCGTGGGAGATAAAAAAATCTCCCACTGCTATTTCATTCATGAATTTGAATGAAAGTGTTCCAAATCCCATCAATTTCAACCCCAGGAGCAGCAGAAAGGGGGGTAGTTGAGATGCAAATTTAATGGTCTGCACGTGTTTACCAGGGGTAGGAGTAGCTGGATGGAGGGTTATTAGAGGGATCACGCATTGTCACAATCATACATGTAGTGTGTCTATGGCTGTCACATATGACTGTGGAGGAAGGTGATGGACATGTATTTAATCTTTCCCAGAGATGTATAGTGGAGGGAGCTGGTGTGAGGATGTGGGACAGGGGAAAGAATGGGAATGGAGGAGCATTTATATGTTATAGATCTTATTTGTTTCAACCAGAGCAGCAGCAGTTGGGGGGTGCATTAAATATGGACCGTTTAGATGGGGATGGGGATGAGCGGTTTGGGAGAGAAGAGGGGGTGGCGGTGGTGGTGGAAGGAAGGGTAAGGGAGGAGAGACATTTAATCTGCTCCACACGTGTTTGCCATGGGTAGCAGTAGCTGGCGGAGGATATTAGAGGGACCAATCATTGCCATATTTAGTACATTTAGTGTGTAAATGGCTGTGACATATGACAATGGGAGGACGGTGATGGAGATGCATTTAATCTGTCACAGACCTGTATACTTACGAACTGGTTCGGAGGGATGGGACAGGAGGAAGAATGGGGAGAAGAAGCATTTAATCTGTTCCGATCTCATCTGTTTCCAACCTTGAGCAACGCCGGTAAACAAACTGCTAGTGATTCATATAAAAACAGGAGGGAATGGAACGGACAGTGCAGGAAGGTATGGGACCACTAAATTTGCCAATTTATGTATTCTTTTGTTTGCACTAACTTTAATAATTAAAAAGATTTTTTATAATTTAATAACTTTTTTTTTTTTTTTTTGCGGAAATTAATTAAATTTTGGTTTTTTTTGGAAAAAAAATTGGAATTAAAAGGGGGGAAAAATTTTTTAAAAAATTTTTTTTTAAAAAACGATTTTAATTTTTTTTATCATAAAAATTTTTTTAATTTT
>JAGTTF010004979.1:59490-77958 GCA_019095985.1 Streblospio benedicti | reverse complement strand
CGATCGCCGAGCCCTCCGCCATGCGGCGGTAGTGATCGGTCAAATCGTCGACCGTGGGGGCATCGCGCAGCCTGTCGGCGCTACTCATCGTCGGGAGAGGCGTAGACGCAGCGGAATCTTCGATTGTAGATAAATCCTCGTCGCCGGGGGAGGATGGCGAGGCAGCGTATGGCGCTGAGGGCGGGCTGGTTGACTTTTTATCGGGTAGGGGTTGACGTATTCGGCGCTTCCGGTGGGTGGGGCGTCTACGATTCTCAAAAGATTGGTGGTGTGATCGTTTAAGATAGCCGAGCCGGCGCAGTCGGCGCTTATATGAAGTCTGGCGGCGGTGCGCCCAACGGTCGACGGGCGCCGTCTCCATCAGAGCGGTACCACGTGCCGTCGCCGAGGGCGGCTGGCTTTGGGAGGGGTATCGCGACCTCTAGGGGTCTGTCTTGCGGTGGCGTCGGCGAATATGTACATCTCAAAGAGCCTCGATTTGGTCGTAGGGGATCCACGAGTTGAACTTTTTTGGGTAGTGCAGCCAGGATACGAAGGCCTCCTTGTTGCGACCGCGACCTCTGGTTTTTATGACCTGATCCACTTTGAAACGACCGTCGCGGGGCGGGGCCGCCGCGGCGAGTTCCTCTTCGTAGAAGGCGCCCTCGATGGGGTCGTCGTCCCAGTCGTTTAGTTTGTAGACGGCTTTGACGCCTCGTCTATAGCGCCGGGCCACCTTGAAGAGCTCCCCGCTGAATTTCTGGTCGTACTGGCGGCCGAAGGTTCGCCTTAGGGCGCCCACGCGGACGACGTCGCCCAGTTTGTAGCGGTACGGGGTCTTGCGCGGGCTTTTTTTTTGGTTTTTCCTCCGTATATCCGCCTGCTTAACGGCGACCAGACCTTCGTTGTCCGACGTCACGGCGCGGGGGGCGTAGCCCGTCATTCTATGCGTCGTAGCGTTGTAGGCGGTCACGACGTTGCTGAGGATGTCGACCCACCTGTGTTTCTGGACGTGGAGGAAGGCTCTGTAAAGTCTGGTGCGCAGGGTCTTTATGAGGCGCTCGGCGTAGGCGGCGTGGATGTCGGATCGCGCTATGTAGTGACGAACGTTCAACGTCTCGAGGTACTTCTCAAACTCGCCGCGGAATTCGGTGCCAGCGTCGGTGCGGATGCTGTAGCGGGGACGACGCCCGCTGTCCTCGACGATCGTTTTAAAGGCGGCGGCGGTCTCTCGAGGGGTTTTAGTTTTGAGGGGGCGGGCGAAAGCGTAGCGGCTAAAGGTGTCCAGCGCGATAAGGATATATTTGAAGTGGTCGTTGTCGCTAGAGACTGTGTTAAAGTCCACGAGATCGGCTTCCCAAAAGTAGTCGAGACCGGGGGATGGGGCGTGAGGTCTGTCGAAGCGGCGTCTCAGGGGTTTGGTCATCGTGTATACCTCATTCTTGACGGCCCACTTTTTCACGTCCCCGTAGGAAGCGTCGTACCCTGCAGCCCTGGCCTCGTCGCGCAGCTTATTTATACCCGCGTAGGCCGCGGGGTTGGTCGTGTCGTGGTATACGGTGTCCAGGTAGTCCTCCATAGTTAAGCGATGGACAGCTCTATCAGCGTAGGGGCGACGTCCGACGTTATATGAGAAAATTTCCGTACGCCCGTCACCACCACCTTACCCGTGGAGAAGACGTTGAAGTGGGCTCGGGGGGTCATCAGATAGTTATGGAGCTCGGGCTCTACATTTTGATACGGATGCATTTCCTGAGATGTTAATCGTGAAAAGCGCGTTCATATAATTCGGAAAACTGCGAATAGTTAAAGTTCATGGTAACTTTTTGTTCAATATTTGAGATTTTTGTCGACCAATGAGCCCAATTTAAATTGGCTATTTTCACGGCTGTATGCGATGGATCGCGACGAAACCAATGCGCTGTACCGGGGAGTTGAGAAAGATATAGCGGATGCCGATGACCCGGTGTGAATGCTTTACGTTTTGTCTTCAGCTATCCCGGTAGAGAAATACGCTAAAAGATGCGCAGTTAGCTTAAAATAAGCGATAATCTCTATAATCCGAGTTCTTTATGAGGCTGTTTTTTTTTTAAATCCGTCAAATGAAGTAACGTCATCGGGGATAACTTTACGTAAAACCTCGTCGTCATTCTGTTACTTTAATATCTAGAACAACGCGTTGACGGGATTGTGTACACGACGCGCCAGCCCCCCCCCCCCGTAATCTTTCCATCCCACCCGTGGTCGTGGTCGGCGGCGTGTCACCATCTAATCGCTAGTCTAATCGAAGTCGAGCGCTGGACAGCTGACCGCTGGCCGCTGGTCGCTGACCTGTCAAAAGCGAGGCGTGATTAATGACTTTTGACCTATCGCTCGACCTGTCAACGAAGAATGCGGGGAACGTGATTAATGGCTTTTGACTTTGCGTCAGCACCGGTCTTGAGAATCCTTCCGCGTGGAGGCCTCGTGAAACCTGGGGCAATACACCCCCACGACCCAGGGACCCGACAGGTGGTCAGGTGCGTGGTGCGTGTAGTCTTAGGAAACACAATGAGGAGTAGTCCACTTGAGGAACATCTGCAGGCGCAGCTGGGGGGTGTGCCCGGCCCGGAGGGCTGCATGCACCCCAGGTGAGTGTCACTGCTACGGTGGGTTGACACACAGTCAAGTACTTTGTTTACAATATATATATATATATATATATATATGAGGCATTTAAGTGAGCCATCCTTGGGTCTCGCACCGACTACTAAAACCGCCACTGTAAACATAGTAGGGTGGCGCCACACAACGACGAGATTGCGCATTGGCTGGGATCCTCTCGTATTTCATAGCTGAGTGCTGGCTGGTCGAGTCTAGTACATAGATATAATTTTCGAGTTAAGTTCTATTTAGAGTAAGGGGGCGGTCCAGACGAACATCGGGGGGCTAGGTCTTTTTGAAATAAATAGTTTGTTTCTGCATATGTCCCAAAAAATAATTTGTTTGTATATGTGTCCAGAAAAAAAAATAATTTGTTTTCCTATAAACAAATTATTTTCATTCACAAAAAACTGCACAAAATATTATACTTTTACGTGTATTTTCGTAACATATAAAATGTATCAATGAAAATGAAAAAAACAGTTTGTTGTTCAATGAACACGAAAAAAGTTTGTTTTTGTGGGGTCTCTGAAAAAAATAGTTTGTTAGCAGGTAAAAAACCTAGCCCCCCCTGATTTTCGTCTGGATCGCCCCTAAGATAGTACAGCCTACTATGGTCCACTAGTATAAAAAGTGAGGGGGGGGGGCATAAATCATGTTACCAAAATTTGAAAACAACACATTAGGCTAAGGTGTTAAGATAATACATAATGGTTTAAGGGGCATCATATACTTGCCTAAAGTTTTGAATTTTACATTAAAGGAGAATGCTCTTAGCTATAAAAACACCTCATAAATTGATGCTAAGAACCTCCCACCAAGATCTCTTTATATGTCATTAACTGACTTATTTTCATATATATAAGATGAGTATTATATGACAAAATGCACCATGCTAACCAATTGAATCATCATAATATTTATTCCACAGCAATAAATTGTCATTTTACATTCAGAGGTTCTTAGCTCAAAACACCCCATAAATTGATGCTAAGAACCTCCCACCAAGATCCCTCTTTATATGTCATAAACTGACTTATTATCAAATATATAAGTACTGATGAGTATTATATGACAAAATGCACCATGCTAAGCCATTGAATCATCATATTATTTATTCTTCAGCAATAAATTGTCATTTTACATTCAGAGGTTCTTAGCTCTAAAAACACCCCATAAATTGATGCTAAGAACCTCCCACCAAGATCTCTCTTTATATGTCATTAACTGACTAATTTTCACATATATAAGTACTGATGAGTATTATATGACAAAATGCACCATGCTAACCAATTGAATCATCATAATATTTATTCCACAGCAATAAATTGTCATTTTACATTCAGAGGTTCTTAGCTCTCAAAACACCCCATAAATTGATGCTAAGAACCTCCCACCAAGATCTCTCTTTATATGTCATTAACTGACTTATTATCACATATATAAGTACTGATGAGTATTATATGACAAAATGCACCATGCTAAGCCATTGAATCATCATATTATTTATTCTTCAGCAATAAATTGTCATTTTACATTCAGAGGTTCTTAGCTCTAAAAACACCCCATAAATTGATGCTAAGAACCTCCCACCAAGATCTCTCTTTATATGTCATTAACTGACTAATTTTCACATATATAAGTACTGATGAGTATTATATGACAAAATGCACCATGCTAACCAATTGAATCATCATAATATTTATTCCACAGCAATAAATTGTCATTTTACATTCAGAGGTTCTTAGCTCTAAAAACACCCCATAAATTGATGCTAAGAACCTCCCACCAAGATCTCTCTTTATATGTCATTAACTGACTAATTTTCACATATATAAGTACTGATGAGTATTATATGACAAAATGCACCATGCTAACCAATTGAATCATCATAATATTTATTCCACAGCAATAAATTGTCATTTTACATTCAGAGGTTCTTAGCTCTAAAAACACCCCATAAATTGATGCTAAGAACCTCCCACCAAGATCTCTCTTTATATGTCATTAACTGACTAATTTTCACATATATAAGTACTGATGAGTATTATATGACAAAATGCACCATGCTAACCAATTGAATCATCATAATATTTAATCCACAGCAATAAATTGTCATTTTACATTCAGAGGTTCTTAGCTCTAAAAACACCCCATAAATTGATGCTAAGAACCTCCCACCAAGATCTCTCTTTATATGTCATTAACTGACTTATCATCAAATATATAAGTACTGATGAGTATTATATGACTAAATGCACCATGCTAACCCATTGAATCATCATATTATTTATTCCACAGCAATAAATTGTCATTTTACATTCAGTGGTTCTTAGCTCTAAAAACACCCCATAAATTGATGCTAAGAACCTCCCACCAAGATCTCTTTATATGTCATTAACTGACTAATTTTCACATATATAAGTACTGAGGAGTATTATATGACAAAATGCACCATGCTAACCCATTCAATCATCATATTATTTATTCCACAGAAATAAATTGTCATTTTACATTCAGAGGTTCTTAGCTCTAAAAACACCCCATAAATTGATGCTAAGAACCTCCCACCAAGATCTCTCTTTATATGTCATTAACTGACTAATTTTCACATATATAAGTACTGATGAGTATTACATGACAAAATGCACCATGCTAACCAATTGAATCATCATAATATTTAATCCACAGCATTAAATTGTCATTTTACATTCAGAGGTTGTTAGCTCTAAAAACACCCCATAAATTGATGCTAAGAACCTCCCACCAAGATCTCTCTTTATATGTCATTAACTGACTTATTATCAAATATATAAGTACTGATGAGTATTATATGACTAAATGCACCATGCTAACCCATTGAATCATCATATTATTTATTCCACAGCAATAAATTGTCATTTTACATTCAGAGGTTCTTAGCTCTAAAAACACCCCATAAATTGATGCTAAGAACCTCCCACCAAGATCTCTCTTTACATGTCATTAACTGACTTATTATCACATATTTAAGTACTGATGAGTATTATATGACAAAATGCACCATGCTAACCCATTCAATCATCATATTATTTATTCTTCAGCAATAAATTGTTATTTTACATTCAGAGGTTCTTAGCTCTAAAAACACCCCATAAATTGATGCTAAGAACCTCCCACCAAGATCTCTCTTTATATGTCATTAACTGACTTATTATCACATATTTAAGTACTGATGAGTATTACATGACAAAATGCACCATGCTAACCAATTGAATCATCATAATATTTAATCCACAGCATTAAATTGTCATTTTACATTCAGAGGTTGTTAGCTCTAAAAACACCCCATAAATTGATGCTAAGAACCTCCCACCAAGATCTCTCTTTATATGTCATTAACTGACTTATTATCAAATATATAAGTACTGATGAGTATTATATGACTAAGTGCACCATGCTAGCCCATTGAATCATCATATTATTTATTCCACAGCAATAAATTGTCATTTTACATTCAGAGGTTCTTAGCTCTCAAAACACCCCATAAATTGATGCTAAGAACCTCCCACCAAGATGTCTCTTTACATGTCATTAACTGACTTATTATCACATATTTAAGTACTGATGAGTATTATATGACAAAATGCACCATGCTAACCCATACAATCATCATATTATTTATTCTTCAGCAATAAATTGTTATTTTACATTCAGAGGTTCTTAGCTCTAAAAACACGCCATAAATAGATGCTAAGAACCTCCCACCAAGAACTCTCTTTATATGTCATTAACTGACTTATTATCACATATTTAAGTACTGATGAGTATTATATGACAAAATGCACCATGCTAACCCATTCAATCATCATATTATTTATTCCACAGCAATAAATTGTCATTTTACATTCAGCGGTTCTTAGCTCTCAAAACACCCCATAAATTGATGCTAGGAACCTCCCACCAAGATCTCTCTTTATATGTCATTAACTGACTTATTATCACAATTTAAGTACTGACATATTATATAACAAAATGCACCATGATGCATTCAATCATCATATCATTTATTGACAGCAATAAAACATTCAACAAACCTCAAAACACCCCATAACCAGATGTCTAGGAACCTCCCACCAAGATCTCTCTTTGAATGTCATTAACTGACTTATTATCACATATTTTACTGATGAGTATTATATGACAAAATGCACCATGCTAACCCATTCAATCATCAATCATTTATTCCACAGCAATAAATTGTCATTTTACATTCAGCGGTTCTTAGCTCTGAGGAAAACACCCATAAATTGATGCTAAGAACCTCCCACCAAGATCTCTCTTTATATGTCATTAACTGACTTATTATCACATATTTAAGTACTGATGAGTATTATATAACAAAATGCACCATGCTAACGCATTCAATCATCATATTAAAAACAAAGCTCTAAAAACACCCCATAAATTGATGCTAAGAACCTCCCACCCAAGACCTCTCTTTTTATATGTCATTAACTGACTAATTTTCACATATATAAGTACTGATGAGTATTATATGACAAAATGCACCATGCTAACCAATTGAATCATCATAATATTTATTCCACAGCAATAAATTGTCATTTTACATTCAGAGGTTCTTAGCTCTCAAAACACCCCATAAATTGATGCTAAAAACCTCCCAACATGGGACTCTTCTGTTCCATATGTAAAATTAAAGCAAAAGCAATGGTGTTACCCGAGATATTAAACATGACATTAATCGTTACTGGGTAACAATATAAATAAAAACAAACAACGTGGCATTCATGAATTATACAAAGCCGCAACACAGGACTCTCCTGATCTATATGTACATTGAAACATAGCAATAAATGAAATGTTGCTACTCTAGATATCAAAAATGAAACGTCACGTGCCAACAATAATAAAAAAATAATAACAAGATATATTAACAAAACTCTATACACATCAATTACATTCAGCATCTTCTGGGGTTGGATTCCTACTTTTCCAGGGCTATACGTCTACCGTCCTAGAACGTACGACGTACGACTCTATTACACAAATGTAGTACTGCGGCAGTATTCGGACTTTTGTCACGTGACGCAGTTTCCGGCGTGGACAGTGCACAGAGCGACAGACGCGGACAGCTTCAATTATATTTACCGTCCTCCAATCCCCGATAGACACTTTACGGTTAGTACCAGTTAGTCTTTAACGACCGAATATCTAGAAACAGACATGTGCAGATGAATAGTTCCCTCAGAACTTTGACAAAAATAAAACAAAAAATATGATGGTTTGTAAAATTGCAGACTTGACACGTGGCGTGCCCCCTTGGACCTGGTCACAGCAGAATCACATCAGTCATCACGAGTCGTAGGATAGCACGGTGAGTTTTATGAAGCTAAGAGCACAATCATCATCACAGTTCTTCCTCCTCATAGTCTAATATGTCTATGTTTACAAATTATCATTTTGTACAACAATTTGCAAGAATAAAGAATTGTCCAAGTTAACCAATTTGTAACTTGTGAAGGTTCATCTGAGCTATTAAATGCAGGCTCATTGTTCCTCACTTTGTCTAATCTCAATATTTTTTCTTCATGGTCATAAATCTAATACAATTGCTCTTCTTTTCATAGAATTTAAAGCATGGACGCTCCACCCAAAAAAACACAAAAAACAGGGACCTATCTGGTATACCACATTTAAAATATTTTTGTTCATAAATGGTTACAAAATTATTTACACTTCATAAAACGAATGCTATATATCAATAAAATATGTTCAAACCATTCACATATGCAATTCTTTTTGTCACAAGACCAATTACAGAATCGGAAGCTGGCAGAAAAAGGAAATCCAAGATGTAAAAAAAATCTTCAAGTGTTTGAGAGAAAATCTTATAAAAAATTTGATTTATTTTTACATGTATCTGTAATTTAACCAGTTCTGATCCAAAGACCCATGATTCAGAATATTTTACCAACTATCTTAACAGGCAAAAATTCTGCCATTGATTTTTTCATCAGGTTTGAACCATATATGATCTGGTGAATTCAAGTCTTATGAACCATGCATAAACTGGGGGATCTTCAGATGCAAGTAATATTGAATCCAATGTCTGTTAACAGGTCAAAGAGATCAATGAAAAGAGATTTTTTTTTTGGAGCCAATAGTGCTCATATCGTATGAAAATAATTTCAAGTGCAGTCTTCACAGGTAAAATTTTTTACTAACATCATTAGAAAGTTTATTTTGAATTGTTTCTGATACATAATTTCAGGACCATCTAGTGTTACGTCTAAATTGCGGGTTCTCCCTGGGCTTATTGAGGCATTTGCTGTTACAAGAGGAGAGGAAGACACTCAGGCCAACACAGAGAAAACAAGTAAGACAGTGTGAAACCCTGCGGTCAAACCTTTTCACAAGAAAATATATAATATACTAATTGCTTTTAAGAATAAACAATCATCTATGATCAGTAGCATCAGCAGGAAGCAGAACAAAGTGTTTCAGTGATTTGTATAAGCTGTACATTTGCTATACAGCATCAACATGTGAATATGAACCATGTTATTTTTATACCTGTTAGTCCACATGCACTGTTACGCATGTTTTGTTACTTGCAGTATTGCTATTACTATTACATTGCTATTGTTATTGCTATTACATACCTACACTTCTTAGAATTTAACAGCTTTTTGTACCATCATCATTAATCATATATCCCCAATAACCACATAATCACATGTTCATAAATTAATGTTATAAGTTCCAAATGCCTACTAATACCACCTTTTCACACAGCTACTGTATCTGATTTTCTAAATTTCCCGGAAAATTTAGTTCATTCGAGAAACTTCAGTGGTTTCCTCTCAAATTCAATACTGAACCACAATATCACATATTTACCATTTGACCGGCATCGCCTCATTTCAGCTATGTGAAAAGGGAATGACATATAATCAAATAAGTATTAAGTAAGAAAGAATCATTTAAGAATTTTCAGTACACAAGTATTTATTTTTCAATAGTACATATTTATTAAAGCAATAATTTTAATGTAGGCAATTATATTTTTTGCCATGCCAACTTTTATGTATTCCATAAATATCTCAGTTCCAAGGTTCATACCAGCTTAATCTTGGTCTCTAATTAAGTGTTTTACCTGTAGGTCCTAAGTGCAAATTCAGATGGAATAAATATAATGTGAAAACCATACACTGTGTCAAAAAAGTACCAAGTCAATCAGATAAGTATAATTGCTATTTATCATTACTCTAACGAAACTATTTTTGCAATAGGTATCCAGTGCACAAAGATGCAGAGCATAAATTAGTTACAATAGTAAGTTGCACTGGACTAGGTAATTTTTCCTTCTGGTACACACACTTTGTAAGAAGGCTAGTCATCTTACTAATAGGCCACATGTTAGCTTAACATCTAAATCAAGTTTTTATCAAAATCTTACATTCTTTGAAGTGAATTAAAGACATGGTTAGCATACAATTGGATATTGTTTGTTGATTTTTCTAATTGCAGAATTCCCTCAAGATGCTTCACCTTCAACTTTTTCATCAAAAACTTGTTGACTCTAATGTTCCTTGATTGATAACTTCGACACCTGGAAATAAAAAACAAACTTCCACTTATTATTGTTTTTAGTGTTATTTTTACTTCCAACTGCATTGACTGTTATTAAGTGGCATCGTTTACTGTTTATATGGTTTGTATGTATTTTTTTATTATAATATAACTAACAATAATATAATATTTTATCAACAGTGACTTTAAATTTGTTAGGATATAGAAAGCTTTTTATTTATGAAAGTGAGTATATCAGAAAATGCCTTTAACCACATGACCAATTGACCATATATGTTAATGTTTACGTTCCAAATCGAGATTTATGGTTTGTACAATAGTGTCGCGAGGTTTTAGTGCTCCTTATCTTAATATTGCAGTGTACATAGTGTTTGTCTGTTTCGCCGTTTGTGATTTGTATTATTCTGTGTTTTCGTGTAATGTGCTATATGTGATAAATAAAATAGTATCATTTCAATTATACTTAAGGAAATACTGGTTGTCATTTTCTATTCACATTTGCTTACTTTACAACTAACTTACTATCATATAATAAGTACTTTTAAGTATAATATGATGAAATACACCATGCTGATTCAATGCTGCTGAATGATGTAGTTATTTGATATTCGCAAGTTTTTAACCAAAAAATAAACAACCACGAAATGGAAGGTAAGAACCTCCTACCAAGCTCTCTCCTTGTATGTCATTAAGTAACTACTATCACATATGTAAGTACTTTTAAGTATGATATGAATAAATACACAATGCTTAATTCATTGAATCATCATATAAATCAATCCTATTGTATGAAATAGTAATATTTTGTCAGCTCTATTTTACTACAAACTCCCGAACTGATTTGCATGTGATGCTCGGCGGAGCCACACTAGCCTTGCGACTGGACCATGTTGTGCACACTATCCCATATATAAGTAGTTAAGTGTAAGACCAAATGCACTATGCTAAGCCATTGAATCATCCTATAATTAAATCAACAGCAATAAAAAGTCATTTTATAATCTCACGTTTATACCTCTGATCTCTCTTTTAAATACATGTCAGCAACTAACTTATCATCACATATATAAGTACTGATAAGTATATTATATGACAAAATGCACCATGCTAACCCATTCAATCATCATATTATTTATTCCACAGCAATAAATTGTCATTTTACATTCAGAGGTTCGTAGCTCTAAAAATACCTCACAAATTGATGCTAAGAACCTCCCACCAAGATCTCTCTTTATATGTCATTAACTGACTTATTATCACATATATAAGTACTGATGAGTATTATATGACTAAATGCACCATGCTAACCCATTGAATCATCATATCATTTATTCCACAGCAATAAATTGTCATTTTACATTCAGAGGTTCTTAGCTCTCAAAACAAATCATAAATTGATGCTAAGAACCTCCCACCAAGATCTCTCTTTATATGTCATTAACTAACTTACCATCACATATAAAAAGAAAACCGAACCAAGAGATATATTTAAATAGCAAAACCAAAAATTATATAGTCAATGCTATTTTCAGTTGACTGTAGGCAAATCAGCCTCTTCATTGATCCAGTATATCTGGTCAACAAAGACAGCAAAGGATTACCAAATCCATTGAAGACAGCCTATAGGCAAACAGTGATTGACCCTGGTAAGACTTTTTTAAACTTACTAAAATGCATAAACCATGATATAGAATTATTATGTACAATTGAATGTAAATTAAACGTCCATGAAAAAAGATATATACACACTACTATATCAATAAAAATGGTTTTATCTTCCTGAAAAGAGACGTTTCATATTACATCATATCCCCACTGAAGAAATATGACGAATGTCAAAATATATAATATTAGTATCAGGTTTACATGTGTGCTATCTATGTATCTATATATTACAATAATAATGATAATACTAATAATAAATCGTACTATGTAGGCAAAGGTTCACGATCGGTATGGGGTGATGATAACAAGCGCCCGAAGTGGTGGCCAGCAAGCATTCTATTTGCTGATCCAGCAAAAAAGATTGAAGGTAAAATCTTTTAAATATCGAAAAATTGTTTGTTATTTATTAAATCCTAACATCATAATATGCAGCACATGTATTCAATGTAATTTTGTCTCTGTGAAGGACCTGATGGCAAAAAAAAACTGGCTGTACCATCCGAAGACATGAGATTGGTGATAAAATCTTTTCAGCAGTACTGTCTCAGGGTATGTGTCTGGATGCAATAATAACTAAAAACAAAAAAACAAAATGCATTGAGAAATTTTAACATAAAACAAGCACTTGGCATACCTAAAGTAAATGTATAAAAACCACCAGGCCAATATGTGGTAATCCAAGCATTGAAATAACAATTATTCAATGATGTTTCAACCATAAACTAGCTCTATGAATAAATTTATTTATCCAAATTAACAAACTAGAATACTTTTTATGGTATATACTCTGCTACATTATATATATATTTTTTTCTTTGTGTAGGAGATATTAAACGGCTGTAAGCCAATCAGGTTGGCACCTGGTGACCTTGTAAAGTTGCCAGGTGTGCCACCTCCGTTGGTTGATGATGATGATGATGATGATGATGATGAAGCATGCGAGTTATTGAAAGAGGTAAGGTGTTGGAAATTTTTTTCCACTTAGACAAAACTCGCTGTCCAATCTATAGAGAAATAAAATGTAAATTTTTTTTCTCTTAGAGTAGACAAAACGCTTTCGCTGTCCAATCTATAGAGAAATAACGTGTCTGCACTTTTTCACTAGTAATTCTACACTGCAAATCAAACATTAAGAGTATTGTACGTGTGTTGGGAGGGGTGGGGGAGGGGGAGGGTTAGTCTGTAAGTGTGATGATTATAGTTTTCTGTAAAAGTATCACACAGCATTTGCTCTCAGTAATAAAAATAGGCAATATGTACACTAGTTAACAAGCTGGTAAGCAATGTATGCAACTGTTTTCCGCAGAAGGCAGCAGCAGCAGCAGCAGCAGCAGCAGCAGGCAACAGCAGTCAGCCGCAGGCAGCAGGCAGCAGCAGCCAGCAGCAACCAGCAGCAGCCAGCAGCAGCCAGCAGCAGGAGACAGCAGCAAGAGGCAGGCAGCAGCAGCGGCAGCAGGCAACAGCAGCAGGAGGCAGCAGCAGGAAGCAACAGGCAACAGACAGCGGCAGCAGCAGGTAATATCAGATCACATTTGTTCTGAATAAAGAAATTATGGATTGTGTACACTGTAGTTGACAATCAGGTAAGCAATGTGTGCAACTGTTTTCAGCAGAAAAAGATAGCAGCAACAGCTGCAGGAGCAGCAACAAAAGCAGCAGCAGTAGGAATGAGGAAGCATGCGAGGTATTGAAGGAGGTAAGGTGTTGGAAATTTTTTTTCACTTAGACAAAACTCTTTCGCTGTCCAATCTATAGAGAAATAAAATGCATAAATCTAATAACAAATAACAATAAATCTAATATAAATTTTAGGGTGACCTAATATACCATATTAAATGTGCGTTTTTTTAAACATATTACAGACTTCAATAGCTGGTGATTTGGATCCGTTGAGTGAGAGTGATGGTAAAGCAGTCGAGATATTGAGGGAGGTAAGGTGTTGAAATTTTTTTTCCACTTAAAGTAGACAAAACGATTTCGCTGTCCAATCTATTGGGAAATAAAATGCATAAAACTAATAACAAATAACAATAACTCTAATATAAATTTTTTTGGGGGACCTAATATACGATATTAAATGTGCATTTTTTTAAACATATTAAAGACTTCAACAGGGGGTGATTTGCATCCTGATCCAATACATCAGAAAAAAATTTCCACTTAAGAGTAGACAAAACGTTTTATGACACAATAATGTTTTATATTTCTATAAATATTTGCAATGCAAAGACTGTTGCAGATAAAAGTATATCAAAATAGGCCAAGAGCGAAACTTGCGATTAACATTTTTATAAGACTTTTATGTTTTTTAATTCTATTCAATAGATTTGCCGCAGCCAAAATGTTGATGAGGCGATGAAGTTTTTTGACACCTACAGATATGGCCGGGAGATGTTGGTTGCAGAATATTTTATTCCGCAACCAAACCTGATGCCTTTTCTGTCGAAAAAACAAAGGTATACATATAACATAGGTTGTACTGCTATATGATCATGAACAATAAGAAGTATCTAAATGTGATAATATGTTAATATATTCTTGACAATATTTTAGTTCAGCCTACATGTATTCTGTACACATGTAGAATTTTAAAATGCATTTCATGATTATTTACATTTAAATTTGTTGATGGACTTTGATGTGAACAGACTAGAAGGAACCGAATAAAAAAATTTCAGAGGCATAAGTGACCTGCCAAGCAATATGGTGGCGGTTGGTCGCTTTAAGACCATTTTTGAGGCGATTGCCCCACAAAGTCCGGACTGGACCAGATTGATGGCGTATGCATACGGTGCTGTGCATACTCAGCATTACGTGAGTGAGGTAATATGCACTTATTTTCTAATAGTATTAAGATGGCTGTTTGGTATGCATTACTTACGAAAATAAGCACTTGCAAAAAGTTACTGTTTTTCTTCTTTTTTGCCCTTCAGTTTACTAAATTGGAAACGGACAGTGAATCCCTCCTAACTTGCGTAAAACAAGACCCTCCAGAGCACACTTATGAGGGTATACTAAGAGCATCCCTCGATGAGATGCTCCATTCAAGTGATGCTGGTAATTGTTTTTATGTTTCTGTGGATACCGCTATAACATGTAATTAAGGGGTTAATGTGGGAGTTGGTTTAACGAAGCTGTTAAACAACATAGAAGCATAACCTGATAAATTTAATGAGAAACAACACCAGAACACCTAGTCCAAAATAAGCCAGTTGTGTTTGGTAAATGGGTATACAACTTATGTGTAAATCTTGTGAAAATTGGCTATGTTCACTATTATAGGACCTATGCAACTCATGATGATTGCGGGCATTATATCAAAACGCCTGCAAGTGTGGCATAATGGAGAGTGGGCGACGTACACACCATGCCCATGCACATTTACAGAGTTGGATGAGTTATGTGTCACCTGCTACCGAAAGAAAGATGAGGCCTTTTGGTCATTCATTATTGACAAGGCATTTCTGGGAGGTGAATATACTTACTACCCTGTATTTTCTTTATTAATTTCCTCACCAGATTATAGTTGTAATATACATTTTAAAAATAATCCGTATCACTTCAAGAAAGTGCTCACCAATGGTGGAGCAAAATTATATATCCTTAAAAGTACAAGGAAATAAATCATGTTGTAACTGACATTTGGTGAAACATAAAACAACCTTGCATCACCTGATTTAGTTCCTTGTATTTAAAAAGATTTGTGTATACTAATTTTCTTAAACAATTTCTTGTTCTCACAGTGCTCAACAATGAATTGGAGCTTGTATATAGATTTAATAATGAAGAAAATTCCCTTACAGATTTGTTTCGTCCATGAAGGAATCATCAGTGAGAATAAAACAAATATACCCTTCAGTACTATATATCATAGGCGCTCGCATCAGTAGATCTACAGTAGATTGTTATTACTATATAGAATTGAGAAAAATAAATTTGTCATTCTTTTAAATAAATAATCTTTTCAAAGACACTAAGTTTTGTATAGTAAAGTCCAATGATGCGAGCGCCAGTGCTATATATTTGTTTTATTCTCTGATGATTCCTTCATGGAAGAAACAGATCTGTAATGGACTTTTCTTCATAAATAAATAAATATATATGTATATATATATGCATTGTAAATGATCTTCATTTCCTCCAATATAACCCAAAATATATATTTCTAGGATCTGCAAATACCTCTGGGGAAAAGAAAAAGATCCCTAGTCTCATTCTTCCAGGTGTCCACAATAACAGGTGTACCTTTCTTTTATGTTATATACATTAGTTAATACTTGCTGCTATTATTTTCCAGTTAATAATTACAGCATCCTTATCCATATCTAACCTATGAATCAATTTATATGATTAGTCAATATACAAATGGAAGAAATGCTTAGCATATGTTTCAGTGTGAAACATGCAACTACATATATATAGATATAATAATTTTATAAGAATGCAGGTCTTCCAATTAGTACTATACGGTACAAATATATTTATCATGCAGGCCGTTCATGACATTAAGAGGCAGATATCTGTACCAGGACAGTATAGATACACTAGCACCAAGACAGTGGCTAGATGATGAAGTGATTGAATTTCTAATTACGTATGTATATATAGAGAAAACGCACCTCCTGTTGGATACTAGATTTTTTATTGGACGAGTTTGAAAGCCGTTTCACCTGAGTGTGTAGCACGAGGGTGATGCAAGCTGTTAAACGAGTCCAATAAAAAATTTAGTATCCAACAGGAGGTGCGTTTTATATTTATCCCATATCATTCTAGATTCTAGAACCATTTTCGGTTACTTTTATGCATTTGTTTGGAATATAATATAATTTTAAATAATGTGATGTTTTACTACACAGTTGGATGACCATGTGCATTTGCTTTCAAAATGTAAACAAGCTAATTTTAAACTTTATTCTGGGCTAAGTCAGTTGCGTTTTACATTCTTCCTATTTTTACTTCCAATCTCCATTGTTTTTACATTGGAAGAACAAATTGTATAATGCAATACAATATATTTTTAATATGATTTGGTATAATTTACATGGCATGTATATCTGTATATAATTTTACTTTTCCAATATGGATTTAATTTCCTAAATAAAATTATCCTTATTCTTATTTTTAAATATCATAAAAAATTACAATTGCAGATCTAAGCTGAACAACCACATTCAGCTGGTCAGCTGCTTATTTTTAAGCTCGTTGACCTTTTCAGGCATGGTACATGGCAGGTATATTTTATTGCAAATAGCATTTTACATGGAATGTATAACCTATAGTCAGCCAGTTGCAATGTCCTTATAGTTAATAAAATTTAATTGGATTTTATACCTATCTCAATGAAAATACACACTATATCTACTTGCTTGAAAACCTTTATAGGGCTGTATTTGCATCGTATAAGCCCGAAGCTGCGAGACTACTTCCCAACACAGTCAGAAGCAGCAGTGACACTGATACCTGCCAGTGACAAGTAAATTAAACAGTCATAATTTTCATTAAAAAAATTTATTGTATACTTATTTAATTATCAATTTAAAATCCTGTGCAAAACTCTGCACTTGCATATCTATGATACGAGATCATTGAATCGCCCACCCTCTCTCCGTTGATCTAATATACATAGCTGTACATGTATAAGTAAACCAATCGGAACCAATCAAAAGTTACAATTTATTTAGTGGTTACTATCACGTCTGAAAAGGAACTTAAAGAACCGGTTTATTGGCCCATCTCTCAATGTATTTGACTGTGAACACAAGTGCGCTCGGTGTTAAGAAATGTAATATATATTACAGTGTGCACTGGTGGCTCTACGCTTATCTATTGGAAGCAGCAAGCTTTTTTTGTGCTAGACAGCATGGGTGGCAAGCACCAGCAATCAACTTCAGCACTTGATCGGTAAGATTTTTATTGTTAAATGCTTTCCATCTATTGGACAATTGTATACTGTTAACAAAACAAACAAATCAAACTTGTATTGTAATCATATAAATGTACATTTATTTGGTGTACAGCATGTCTCATTACATCTATTATATCTTATTTCTATTTCTGCTGTTTAAACATTTACAACCAATATACAAATATACATATATTCGATTTAATAGATGTAATGTATACTTATTGCATGAATAATCTACATTGAAGATTCTTAAAACAAAATATGTAAGTAACATAGACTTATTATGATACAAAAAATATTATCCAAATTATTATCCACAAATATTCTAAAAAAAAATAATCTTAAAAAAACAATTTAAGGTACATTGAGAAAAGAACGGGCAACAAATGTGCCATCATTTATCCCGAAGTTCCACGTCAGGTGACGGAAATGACTGCGGCCTCCATGTCATATTTATGGCATGGAACATCATTGAAAATCTTCCAGAGGTAAATAAATTGTAATTCAACAACGTGAGAGCTAGTAATTGAGTGCCCATATTTTCACATTTCAGTGTAATACAACTTGTTATTTTATATTATGTAGCATTTACAAGTTATGTTATGATGCAATAAACTAATAATAGAAACATACTCAATGGATCACATTCTGTTTAATGAAAGTTATAGGTTTCACCCGTA
>JAGTTF010004979.1:38385-49901 GCA_019095985.1 Streblospio benedicti | reverse complement strand
CAAGCCCTTATCAAAATTCCCCCGGGGGCCCCCAAGCCCCCTTTATTTTGCGGATTTTGGCCCCCTGCCAAAAAACCCCACCAAAAATAAACGCCCTAACCGGAGTAAAAAACCCCCCCAAATTTTTCCCTTTTCAACCCCCCCTTTAAAAAGGGGGTTTTGTTGAGTTCGGCGACAAGCGGGTCACGCCCCATTATTGAACTGGGTCACTGAACATTTTGGCAGGGGTTTCTAAATTGGGTTTGGGATCTGGGACCTCATTCCGGGATTTAAAGGGGACTGAATATATAGGGCGTTTAAGCCCAAAATTTTGCGGGTTTTAAAGGGATAATAAGCTCATCCCTTCAATTAGAAAAACCCAAATTTTTTAAAAAAAGAAAATTTTAAACTTTAGAAATTCATTTGTTTATGGTAGAAGCGAAATTAGGCACAGCTATTCTACATACTTAAATCAGTATTGTTTTGATTTCCAACTAACCACCTTTTTTAAGGGCTTTTCATAACGCAAACAGTATGGTTTTGTCATTATAGACTTCGATCTATGTTCAATAAATGCTTTTTATCGATGGGATTTTTTTTCTGTTATGTAAAATTAAAATTTGCTGGTTGTTGATCCGCCATATTTCTTCACCAACAACAGACGAATGAAATATTATATTTTCACTTTATCGGCTCCAAGGATCTCTACCCATCTTAATATGAATTGCATAAAAAAAAGTCAAAATAAAAGAAATGATATGCTGTTGAACATCCACCTCAAATGGTAGCTATCATGACATTGATGGCTTTGAGGAACAGGCAAGTGATAATGGGTGTATTTCTTTGATTTTCTTGATAGACCGTCTAGCCAGGTGGTTCAAACTTGGGTGCGCCCTGGTTCTCAAATTTAAGAGCATGCACTTGATGTCATGAACAAATTTAACCATCAAAAGGCCTCAAAACATAAATGTAAATGTAAATGTGGTGGTTTATAGTCCTGATCCCAGTCTGGCTCTCATGACTTTACAATTTACAAGGTCATTAGCACACGTGCACAATGCTAATCACTCACAGCACAATGCTAATCACTCACATACTTGCACTCACACACTCTTTTCAACTTCCCAATGACCTTACCATCAGCATTAGCCGGGAATTGCCAGGAGCAGTGTGCTTAACCTATTAGGGGTAAGTTTTCAACACTTACCATCAGACCCGGCTTCTGGTCACGACAGTCCAACTCCCTAACCATTTGGCCACGGAAGCACACTGTGTTTTTTTGGCTATAAGCGTGGCGCTTTAATGCACGGGGATATGTTAGATGTTGTGCTCGAATTATGGGTACTTTTTCATTATTAAATATAAATGAGGTTGAAACCATTATCGAAATAAAGGCATTTTTAGTGAAATTGTGGTAGTTAAAGTTGGGAACGCAGTTCCAATAAATTGAAAGATTTTTATCGCTCTACTCTGCAAAATATAGTGAGGATAACCATGTCATGATTTTGGACATTTTGAAAATCAAACATACGAAATTAAAGTTTAGAAGCCTGTGACGTATTGGATATCCTTCAATATAAGTGTTCCCATATATTTCTTTTGTTCCGCTAATGCGTTTTATAGCCACGAGCAATAATACTAGATAGAGGTCCCCAAACCCCACCCCCGGCCCTCGAAATTTAGCCCTCAGTTTCTTAGAATTCTATGTAGAGGACATTTTCCATAAGGTGAAAGAAACTTCATCAGCCATAATCAAATCTCTAGACAAATAAATCCATAATCCTACTGGTCTACGTTCACCACTAGAAAAATACAATTTAATTATACAAAGTAGAACTGAATCCAATAGCCCAGAATACAGACTACCATAAGGTACCAAAAAGGATATATGTATGTTTATCCATCAAGATATAAAGTCAAATGCTAGAAACAAAAAGACATCGAGGTGCATTCCAAAATCCAAAATATGGATATGACAATAATCAACCACTAGGGGCCTAAACTATCAATTGTTCACTTTATTACACATATTACTTTTAGAAAGCGTGCAGACAGACAGAACAATTGTCCTTGTTCAAGACAGAGTCAACTGGCCCGAGACCATTTTAACTGGCCATGGGTCAGAGGGCCAGCAGCTAAATCGACCCCTGTAGCTCTAGTCTAGATTGCAGGAAAATGCATCAAATTTTCAAAATTTTGGGGAGGTGTCCCCCCTCCTGCATCCACCCCTACTGCACCGCTATCTTGGCTTTGCCGAGTTTATTAGATTTCACAATTTTATTATGAGAGATTGACTTGGCAGAGCACATGCAATGTGTAAAACAAGATAACCTCGAGAAATCCAGTTTGTAAATCAAATTTATTGCCCAATAATCAAACAAATAAAATTTATCAGTCATAACACTGATACTTGTGAATAACGATGTCAATAAAGAAAAATGTAAAACAACTTATCAAATTTTGTCACATCCACAATAGCGAAGTGAATTTCGTCACCGCAACCAGCTTACTCTTGAATTGATGACGTATTACGCATGGATTATGTAATATGTCAACCACGACCAAAGCACGATGCGATCAAGACTAGCAGCCCAAATAGCTGTTTCTGCGCATGCTCATAACGAATTTCCCCCAGTATTCCCCGACACCAGCTATTTTTAGTGTTACTCATGCTCATTATCAGAATTTATGCATATGTAAAATGGAAGCTGGTTTCAAAGAAACAGCCTTAGTCGGATCGGTTATACTGTGTAAACACCGGAACCGAACCGTAACCGTCACAGCCCTAATACCGATACAATTCTAAACACACATGTATATTTCTGTAAAGAAGTAACTGTTAACGAAGGGTACAGAAAACTTATTCAGGGCTTAACGCTACCTAGTACTCTGATGTCCTGGGCGCATAACATGTAAGTCAGGGCACACCAAATCTTAAACTTCTGTGCCCAGATGGACACGCCATAAAAAACAAAACAGTTATCACACTTTAGCCAAACTTGACCATCATATCCACAATATTGGTATTCTGTACGGTGAAACATACATTGTATAGATGAAGTTTTCATGTTGATCAAATAGTAGAACTATTTTTGTTTTTTAATTTTTTCATTTTGCTTCATTGCTTTGCTTTATTCGTGGGCGTGTAAACCATTGAAATCGGGGCTAGAGTACGGGTCTTTAAGTAATATTAAAATAACTTGTCTGCAACGATTCCCCATGCGGTTTTACATATAGTATGCAAAATCACCCATATTATTTCTGGACAACTCAGAATATCACCCGGACCACCTACGTTTTGTGAAAATGGGGCGTACGCACGATCCATCAAAAACGGGGCCAGGCAAGAAAAACTTGCGTGATTCTCGCAATTATGCGTCCTAGAATCAACACTGCCATCACTTTTACATTTATAACAAAATACAATTTATGCAAAAATTGTGAGACTTACTTTTTGATCCTTTTGAAATGATAATGGCTTTGTCTTTTGTCGAGCCATGTTTTTTGGTTCGTAAATGTCGTGTTAGATTTTTGACCACTTTGCCACATAAGTGGCCCATTCTGGCTTGACGTTTCATCTAAAACGCAATTCTAAAAATTATTTTGCAAAACGAAAGTTAACCACGTATGTATGTTTGCCTAGCCCTAGGTCATTTTAAATAGATGTACATGTATGTAATTATAGCATAGAGAAAATAGTCACCGATATTCAATGACTACGTGTAGGTATAAAGTGTGATAAAAGTATATTATAAATACCTTATTTTTGACAATGGTTTCGCTCACAGTGATTTTACAAAGACTTCTGAAATGCATATTGTTGATTAGTTCTTTAATAGTTGGGTCAAGTCCATTATCATTATCAGGTGTGTTTGATTCATCAGAGGTGTTAAAATAAATGTAAAGGTGTTGCCTACTTTACAGTATTTTTCTTTTGAAAAAATATTTCTCTGTATATTTTAGTGACATGCTTAGACAATTCATTATTTCTCACCTATACAACTGTCATTTATAATTTTAGATAATATATTTTGTTCATAAAAGAGCATTAATAAATAAATTTATTTCTGACCTATATAAACGTCCTCGATAAACGATGGCAAATTTGTTTCCCGTCCTTTCCTCAATGTACCTTAAATTGTTTTTTTAAGATTATTTTTTTTTAGAATATTTGTGGATAATAATTTGGATAATATTTTTGTATTATAATAAGTCTATGTTACTTACATATTTTGTTTTAAGAATCTTCAATGTAGATTATTCATGCAATAAGAATACATTACATCTATTAAATTTTATTTCTATTTCTGCTGTTAAAACATTTACAACCAATATAAAAATATACGAATATTTGTACATTGGTTGTAAATGTTTTAACAGCAGAAATATAAATAAGATATAATAGATGTAATGAGACATACTGTATACCAAATAAATGTACATTTATATAATTACAATACAAGTTTGATTTGTTAACAGTCTACTATTGCCCAATAGATGGAAAGCATTTAACAATAAAAATCTTACCGATTAAGTGCTGTAGTGGATTGCTGATGCTGTCTAGCACAAAAAAAGCTTGTTCCTTCCAGTATATCGCATAGAGCCACCAGCGCACACTGAAATATGTTATTACATTTCTTAACACCGAGCGCACTTGTATTCACTGTCAAATACATTGAGAGATGGGCCAATAAACAGGTTCTTTAAGTTCCTTTTCAGACGTGATAGTAACCACTAAATAAATTGTAACTTGTGATAGCTTTCATATACATGTACAGCTATGTATATTAGATCAACGGAGAGAGGGTGGGCAATTCAATGAGCTTGTATCATAGTTATGCAAGTGCAGAGTTTTGGACAGGATTTTAAATTGATAATTAAACAAGTATACATTAGAATTTTTTCATGAAAATTATGACTGTTTAATTTACTTGTCACTGGCAGGTATCAGTGTCACTGCTGCTTCTGTCTGTGTAGGGAAGTACACCCTCGCAGCTTCGGGCTTATACGATGCCAATACAGCCCTATAAAGGTTTTCAAGCAAGTAGATATACATGTAGTATGTATTTTCATTGAGATAGGTATAAAATCCAATTAAATTTTATTAACTATAAGGACATTGCAACTGGATGACTATAGGTTATACATTCCATGTTAAATGCTATTTGCAATAAAATATACCTGCCATGTACCATGCCCGAGTAGGTCCAGGAACTTAAAAATAAGCACGCGACCAGCTGAATGCGGTTGTTGAACTTAGATCTGTAATTGCAATTGTAATTTTATGATATCTAAAAATAAGAATAAGGATAATTTTAATTAGGAAATGAAATCCATATTGGAAAGTAAAATTATATACAGATATACATGTTAAGAATATATTGTATTGCATTATATAATTTGTTCTTCCAATGTAAAAACAATGGAGATTGGAAGTAAACATAGGAAGAATGTAAAACGCAACTGACTTAGCCCAGAATAAAGTTTAAAATTAGCTTGTTTACATTTTGAAAGCAAATGCCCATGGTCATCCAACTGTGTAGTAAAACATCACATTATTTAAAATTATATTATATTCCAAACAAATGCATAAAAGTAACCAAAAATGGTTCTAGAATCTAGAATGATATGGGATAAATATAAAACGCACCTCCTGTTGGATACTAAATTTTTTATTGGACTCGTTTAACAGCTTGCATCACCCTCGTGCTACACACTCGGGTGAAACGGCTTTCAAACTCGTCCAATAAAAAATCTAGTATCCAACAGGAGGCGCGTTTTCTCTATATATACTTACGTAATTAGAAATTCAATCACTTCATCATCTAGCCACTGTCTTGGTGCTAGTGTATCTATACTTTCCTGGTACAGATATCTGCCTCTTAATGTCATGAACGGCCTGCATGATAAATATATTTGTACCGTATTACATATATAGATATAATAATTTTATAAGAATGCAGGTCTTCCAATTGGTTGCATGTTTGACACTGAAACATATGCTAAGCATTTCTTCCATTTGTATATTGACTAGGAGGTCGGACGGTTAGGCAGTTAACGTGCGTCGGATAGGTTTTGGCTGACGGTTACAAAATCACTAGTCGGTTAACCGAATTGTAGTACGTCTAAAGGCATTACCTAATTTGTATGCCGAGCATGTTCACGCACATTCAATTATTGTATATTATATGAAATATCTGATTTACTTCCCAGTATCGATTCATCTCTAGACATCGTATTTTTCAATAAATTGGAGTTTTATTCGCACCAATAACCTGAATCACCCGGGGAAGAAGTATCTTTTCATCTTTTACGAGTCCGCATTTAGAAGGCTCGACCTTTTGCTTTCGTTTTTGCTGCGAATGCGCCAGCGAGACATTTGAACTACTGAGCATGCGCACTGGCACGGAAACATGCTTCTGTATATTTTTCACATCAAAATAAGTAAGTTATTTCTATTTTCTGGCTAGCATTCGTAATAGATTGGTTGAATAACGTTACTAATAGATTATACATTGCTATATTTGAGAATGACAATCAACAAATGCGATGTTCAATCGATTTGACACCCAGAATCACGGCAATACGTGCACACTTAGCCATGTTGCCGATGATGAAAGCAATAGATCAATACAAGTGATTGAAGTTTCTTTCATAATAAACTATGTGTTATGGTTTCATAATAAACCATGTGTCCTACAGCGGCGTTGGAAACAAGACCAATAATGAATAAATAAATCCCATTTCTGTGTATAATATACATGTTCAATGTATAGTACAGACAAAGTATATTAGTTCAACATGTGGACGCATGACGTAATCTACTACAACGTAAACGCCGTGTCGATTAACGTCGGGTTCGGTTTTGGTATGTAAAACCAGAACCGACCCGAACCGTATTTCGTCCGACCTCTAATATTGACTAATCATATAATTTGATTCATAGGTTAGATATGGATAAGGATGCTGTAATTATTAACTGGAAAATAATAGCAGCAAGTATTAACTAATGCATATAACATAAGAAAGGCACACCTGTTATTGTTGACACCTGGAAGAATGAGATTAGGGATCTTTTTCTTTTCCCCAGAGGTATTTGCAGATCCTAGAAATATATATTTTGGGTTATATTGGAGGGAATGAAGATCATTTACAATGTATCTATATATATATATATATATATATATATATATATATTTATTTATGAATATATATATATATAAAATTTCCTTTACAGAGATCTGTTTCTTCCATGAAGGAATCATCAGAGAGAATAAAACAAATATATGGCACAGGCGCTCGCATCATTGGACTTTACTATACAAAACTTAGTGTCTTTGAAAAGATTATTTATTTAAAAGAATGACAAATTTATTTTTCTCAATTCTATATAGTAATAACAATCTACTGTAGATCTACTGATGCAAGCGCCTATGATATATAATACTGAAGGGTATATTTGTTTTATTCTCACTGATGATTCCTTCATGGACGAAACAAATCTGCAAGGGAATTTGAAAATTATCAGGTTATGCTTCTATGTTGTTTAAGAGCTTCGTTAAACCAACTCCTGCATGAAATATACTTTGAGGCGTATTTGGTAGCAAAAGCTATATATATATATATGTCTGGAGGTCCTGAACAGTCCTCACATAACCTCCCACATTAACCCCTTAATTACATGTTATAGCGGTATCCACAGAAACATAAAAACAAATACCAGCTGCTCTCGAATGGAGCATCTCATCGAGGGATGCTCTTATTATTGCCTCATAAGTGTGCTCTGCGGGGTCTTGTAGGCAATTCAGTAACGATTCGGAGTCAGTTTCCAATGTATTAAACTGAAGGGCAAAAAAGAAGAAAAACAGTAACTTTTTGCAAGTGCTTATTTTCATAAGTAATGCTTACCAAACAGCCATTTTAATACTATTAGAAAATAAGTGCATATTATCTCACTCACGTAGTGTTGTGTATGCACAGCACCGCAGGCATATGCTACCAGTCTTGTCCAGTCTGGACTTTGTGATCCAATTGCCTCATAAATGTTTTTGAACCGACCAATCCCCACCATGTTGGTTGGCAGGTCACTTATGCCTCTGATTTATTTTTTTTTTTTAATTTTTTTCGGTTCCTTCTAGTCTGTTCACATCAAAGTCAATCAACAAATTTAAATGTAAATAATCATGAAATGCATTTTAAAATTCTACATGTGTATAGAATACATGTAGGCTGAACTAAAATATTGTCAACAATATATTAACATATTATCACATTTAGATACTTCTTATTGTTCATGATCATATAACAGTACAACCTATGTTATATGCATACCTTTGTTTTTTTGCAAGAAAAGGCATCAGGTCTGTTTGCGGAATAAAAACTTCCGCAACCAACATCTCCCGGCCATATCGGTAACTGTTAAAATTTTTTATTGCGTCATCCACATTTTGGCTGCGGCAAATCTATTGAATAGAATTAAAAAACATAAAAGTCTTATAAAAATGTTAATCTCAAGTTTTGCTCTTGGCCTATTTTATTGATATACTTTTATCTGCAACAGTCATTGTGTTGCAAATATTTATAGAAATAGAAAACATTAATGTGTCACAAAAAGTTTTGTCTACTCTAAGTGGAAATTTTTTCCAACACCTTACCTTCTTCAGCACCTGGATTGCATCACCATCACCATCACTCAACACATCACTTGGATCCTCCTGATGCATTGCATCATGAGGCAAATCAGCCTCTGTTGAAGTCTGTAATATGTTTCAAAAACCGCACATTTAATATCGTATATTAGGTCCCCCAAAAATTTATATTAGATTTATTGTTATTTGTTATTAGATTTATGCATTTTATTTCTCTATAGATTTGGACAGCGAAAGCGTTGAAGACGGTATCATTTTCATAACCACATTTCTCTTTTGCTGAGAAAATGTCTTATCTAGAGAACCTTTAGACTTAATAAGCACCTTGTTCCCAATTTGGTCATCCGGAGGTGACACACCTGGCAACTTGACCAGGTCACCAGGTGCCAACCTTATTGGCTTACAGCCGTCTAATATCTCCTACACAAAGAAAAAAATATATATACATAATGTAGCAAAGTATATACCATAAAAAGTAATCTAGTTTGTTAATTTGGATAAATAAATTTATTTATAGAGCTAGTTTATGGTTGAAACATCATTGAATAATTGTTATTTCAATGCGTGGGTTACCACATATTGGCCTGTCCTTTGCGAATAAAACTTCATAGTACTTGTATTGCAAAACAAATGTAAATAGGTTTAATGTGGTAAAACCTAACTAATTCGATGCACGTAATACTGACGATTACCTTCTTTATGGGTGAATATCATGGGTCTTTTTCTCAATATGGTGGTTTTTATACATTTACTTTAGGTATGCCAAGTGCTTGTTTTATGTTAATATTTCTCAATGATTTTTTTTTTTTTTTTTTTTTTTTTTAGTTATTATTGCATCCAGACACATACCCTGAGGCAGTGCTTCTGAAATGTTTGTATCACCACTCGCATGTCTTCCGATGTCACCGCAAGTCTTTTTTGCCATCAGGTCCTTCACAGACATAAGTAAGCAAAATTACATTGAATTCATGTGCTGCATATTATGATGTTAGGATTTAATAAATAACAAACAATTTTTAAATATTCAAAAGATTTTACCTTCAATCTTTTTTGCGGGATCAGCAAATAAAACACTTGCTGGCCACCATTTCGGGCACTTGGTATTGTCACCCCATACTGATCGTGAACCTTTGCCTACATAGTACGATTTATTATTAGTATTATTATCATTATTATTGTAATATATAGATACATAGATAGCGCACATGTAAACCTAATACTAGTATTATATATTTATATACTACTAAAACTATACAGCATGACTTTTCTTCCTGAAAACAGACCTTTCATATGACATCCGTCATATTTCTTCAGTGGGGATATGATGTCATATGAAACGTCTCTTTTCAGGAAGTTAATTATCATACACATGTACCTTTGCCTTTTGCTCAGAAATTCCCTGGGGTCTGGCTCTACAGCAGCAGCTCCCTACCAAACTCATAGTCTTTAACAAATTGAAGAGCTTTACCTATGTCTTTGTTCTTGCAAATCTGTTGAATTTAAATAAAATATATTAATGTGTTATAAAATGTTTGTCTTAATATATGATGCTAAATGTACAATTTTTTTACACATTACCTCCTTCAACAGCTCCGTATCAACAACACAATTTGACTCAGAGTCTCTCTGGAACTACACAAAGAAAAATACATTAATTCGTAATAAAAATGTTTGTGTTACGGTAAGATACTAAATGTACAATTTTTTTAAGGCATTAAATGTTTGTCTTAATATTGAAATGTTAAGTAACAAATATATACTATTGAAAAATAATTACTTGTGTACTTATAATTCTTAACTTATTATTTATTTACTTAAATACTTATTTGATGAGAAATCATTCCCTTTTCACATAGCTGAAATGAAGCTGATGCAGGTCCAACGGTAAATAAATGATATTCTGTGATGTTCATAAATAAATGTGAGAGGAAACAGGACCTTTCTGAAGTTTCTGGAGTGAGCTGAATATTCCAGGACATTTAGAAAAATCAAAGACATGAGCTGTGTGAAAAGGTGCTATAAATAGGCATTTGGAACTTCTGAAAGTATATTTATGAATAGGTGAATAGATGGATTTAATTTATGTTGATGGTACAAAAAGGCGTAAATATTCATCTTATAATAATATAATAATATCTTCATCTTATAATACTTGTAGATATGTTGATAGATACATATTTTAAATAGAAAAAGCAATGTCACATGTTACACAACATGCATTAGAGTGGAACATGGATTAACAGGTATATGATCCACTGTAACATGGTTCATATTCACAGTTAGCTGTGTAGCAAAAACAAAACAAATAAGCTCATGCAAATCACTGAACCATTTTGTTCTGCTTCCTGCTGATGCTACTGATCATAAGTCATCATTTATTCTTAATAACAAGTGAGAGTATAATTATATAATTCCAACCGGCCGGGTTACAGACCATCTTACTTGTTTTTTGGGTTGTATCTTCCTGCTGTACACCCTCGTGGTGTGGTGTGAATGCCTGACTGAGTCCAGGTAACAATTTTATTTGTTCTGCCACGGAAGCTGGTCCTGAAAATTTACTATTAAATATTAGACAGAGCCAAATGAATGCAAACTTTCCAACTATCTGCATCGATGACAAATCATGTCTGCAGATGTTATTTAAAAATTATATTTAATCTGTGCATGTTTTTTATCTTATTTATTTGCTTAAATTATTGAAATGCTTAAATAGCTGTGAATAATTACCAGTAATATGAATTTGCCCCTTTTCTAAGGTGAGCAAGACAATCGGCTCGTTTGTCTCTTTGTTGAGCTCCTTGACCATTGAAAGAAAATATTGGATTACAATTATATATTCATTAAAAACAAAGAATCCGTAACAGCTTCCTTTGAATTACTTACAAAATT
>JAGTTF010004979.1:25838-38285 GCA_019095985.1 Streblospio benedicti | reverse complement strand
AAACCCCCCTTAGATTTTAAGGTGCGTTGTTTTCCCTTCAAAATTACGTGGTAAAATTAATATGCTTTATTTTCTAATAGTATTAAGATGGCTTTTTTTGGGAAGCATTACTTATGAAAAAATAAGCACTTGCAAAAAGTTACTTTTTCTTTTTTTTTTTGCCCTTCAGTTTAATAAAGGAAAACCGACCCCGAATCCTTACTGAATTGCCTACAACAAGCCCCCGGGGCGCATTTTATGAGGCAAAATAAGAGCATCCCACGATGAGATGCCCCATTCAGTGCAGCTGTAATTTTTTTTTTATGTTTCTGTAGGATACCGCTAAAAATTAAAGGGGTTAATGTGGGAGGTTATTGAGGACTTTTCGGGACTTCCGGGCGTAGCTTTTTGCTCCAAATACGCCTAAAAGTATATTTATGCGGGAAATTGGGTTTTAAAGAAGCTCTTAAACAACATAGAAAACAAAACCCCAATAATTTTAATGAGAAACAAACCCCGGAACACCTGGTCCAAAATAAGCCATTTTTTGTTTAGAAAATGGGTATCCAACATGTGTAAATCTTGTGAAAATTGGCTATGTTCACTATTATAACCCTGCAACTAATGATGATTGGGGGACTTTTAAAACGCCTGCAAGTCTGGAAAAATGGTGAGGGGGCCCCCCCAACCGCCATGCCAATGCCCCTTTCACTGAATTTCGATGAGATGGCTGTAAAAAAGATACAGTAAAAAAAGGCAAAGTCATTTTGGTCTTTTTCTTTCGACAAGGCTTTTTCGGGAAAGGGGTGAAAAATACTTACTACCCTGTTTTTTTCTTTTTTAATTTCCTCCCCAGATTTAGTTCCCAATATATTTTTTAAAAATAACCGTATCACTTCAAGAGGGGTGCTCACCAATGGTGGAGCAAAAATTATTTTTCCCTTTAAAAAAGTACAAGGAAATAAACATGTTGTAAAAAATTACAGATTAACAAAACGATTTTTTTATGGTTTTCCCAATACAAAAGGAAAAATTGGGGAAAAAAATGAAAAATTTTTACCCTTTTTTGATATGTCTCCCTTTTTAAAAAACGGAAACAAAGTGATTTGATATTATGCAATGAAAAACTTAATAAAATTTTTTGAAAAGGATTGTATGAGAAATTTTAAACCAAACCCCCAAATTAAAAATTTAAACTTTTTAAAAGATTTAAAACAAGGGATTACCCAAAGGCTTTTAAATAAATGTCAACGCCATTTTAGTAAATTTAGATGTGGAATTTTACAGCAAAAAAATTGAGACAGGCCCTTTGAAAATATTGAATTAGACAACGCTGTGTATCTTCTGTGAAAAAATGAATTAAAAAAAGGGTTCATTTTAAAAAAATTTGGATTTGTATAAGGACCCCTTAAGCTGTTTTAAAAAAACATTAGATAAATGAAAAAAAGTTAATAGTTTTAATGATCAAAAAAAAGTTTATACATCTTATGACAAATTGTCAATTTTTGGGCAAATCATAGAAAATGCATGGAATATGAGAAAAGACAAACTTAAAAAAAAAATTTTAAATTTTATTTTTTTTTGCACACTTATTATAAGATATGATTTAAACTGACTTATAAGCCATTATTGGCTGGGTGATATTAAATGTTTTAAATAAAGCAGAATATGATATCAATGTCAGTATAAAAAATGATTTTTTTTTGACTTGTGACTAAATTTTTGTGAAGTGAAACAACCTTGCATCACCTGATTTATTTCCCTTGTTTTTAAAAAAGATATTTTTATACAAATTTTCTTAAACAATTGCTTGTTCTCAAAATTCAACAATGAATTGGAGTTTTATAAAATTTTTAATAATGAAAAAAAATTCCCCTTAAGATTTTTTTCCATTAAGGAATCATCAGTGAGAATAAAAAAAATATACCCCTTTTCCTATATATCATAGGGCCCCCCCAGTAGATCTCAATAGATTGTTATTTCTTTAAATTAAAAAATTTTTTATTTTTTTAAAAAAATAATTTTAAAGCCTAAAATTTTTTTTTAAAACAAAAAACCCCTGGCAAAAATTTTTTTTTTATTTCCCCCTTTTTCCTTAGGAAAAAAATTTAAAGGATTTTTTTAAAAAAAAATAATATGATATATATTATATATATTATTATATATATATATATATATATATATATATATATATATATATATAATTTTATTTTAAATATATATTTATTATATATTTATTTTTTATTTTATTAAATTTTAAAAACCCCCCCAATTTAAAAAAAAAAGGGGGGAAAAAAAAATTTTGGGAAAAATTTTGGAAAAGAAAAATTCTATTTATTTTAAATTCCCAAAAAATAAATTTTTTTTATAAATTTTTTAAAAAAAAAATTCCATTTTTTTGGGGTTTTTTTTTTAAAAAAATAAAAATAAAATAAAATTTTTTTAATTTAAAACATTTTAAATTTTTAAAAATTTTTTTTAATCATCATTTTTTTTAAATTAAAAAAAATAGTTTTCAGGGTTTTATTTTTTAAATTTTTTAAAAAAAAACCCCCGCTTTGTTTAAAATTTTTATTTTAAAAAAATTTAAAATTTTTTTTTAAAAAAAAAATTTTTAAAATTTAAAAATTTGGAAAAAGTTTTTATTTTTAAATTTTTTAAAAAAATTTTTTATTTTTAATTTTAAATTTTTTTTCTTTTTAAAAAATAATAAATTTAAACCCCAATAACAACTTAATTTATTTAAATTTTTTTGAAAAAAATTTAAAGTTTTTTTAAAAAAATAATTTTTTAAAATTTTTAAAATTTTTTTAACATTAAACCTAAAAATAAAAATTTTCCCAAATTAAAAACAGTATTTAAAAAAAAAATTTTAAAAACCAAAAATTTAACGTTCAGTTACGTATTGCTGTATATTATTTCAAAATGACATGCAGTTTAGCGTTATACCAGGTAGAGCCACAAGATATGCTGTATTCATTGTATTCATTCTCCATCGGTTGGAAGAGAGGTATATGGCAGAGAATAAGACACTCTACTGCTCGTTTATTGACCTTGAAAAAGGCTTTGACTGAGTTCCAAAAGAGGATTTCAAACGACTTGCTTTAAACGCGGGATGATGATGATGATAACGATTCTATTAGGACATAAATGTAGATTTCCATTATGATTTATATGAGATAGTGAAGTTTTATCACCGCTGTTAACATATGAATGCCTAGTATTCAACTATAAATTTCATGAGTATACAGTATACTATATTAGGGATAGGGCAAAGACGGGTTCATGCTCGCTAATCTAACCTTCAAGTTTATTTCACTGCCACCGAACGTTCGAATCATACTAAGTTGTTTTATTTTCGCCTATACTTGGTATAAAGTCAAGTGACCATAGTACCAGTGTGTTTTCTCTGCCCAATTATGTAATGAGTTAATGGTCAGATGCCTCGAAGGGATGTGATATTTTGCCTCGGTAGACAAGTTTAGAGTTAAGGAAATTGTTTGTGGCGCTGACCCCTGCACCTATGCCATTCAAAACGTTTATCTGGGTGTTCTATGTATATTTCGAAGGTTCTAAAAACCTACCAAAGGTCCCACCTCTACTATATATGATAGATGAACGTTTGGTGGTCATTATGATTTTATTATGTTTTCAAAATGTCAAAAATTCAAAAGTATGACCCCCTATTATTTGAGATTTTAAAGTCCGACCCCCCTTAAAAGATCATTTTCAAAAAGTGCAACCCTCCCTAAACCAACCGACCCCCGAAAGTCAAAATGACGCTTCCTAAAATCTTTTAAATATTTAAAATTGTTTGTTATTTATTAAATCCTAACATCATGATATGCAGCACATGTATTCAATGTAATTTTGTCTCTGTGAAGGACCTGATGGCAACTTTCTAAGACTTGGCGGTGCCATCGGAAGACATGCGAGTGGTGATACAAGCATTTCAGAAGCACTTGCCTCAGGGTATGTGTCTGGATGCAATAATAACTAAAAAAAAATCATTGAGAAATATTAACATAAAACAAGCACTTGGCATACTTAAAATAAATGTATAAAAACCACCATATTGAGAAAAAGACCCATGATATTCACACATAATGAAGGTAATCATCAGTATTACGTGCATCGAATTAGTTAGGTTTTACCACATTAAACCTATTTAGATTTGTTTTGCAATACAAGTACTATGAAGTTTATTCGCAAAAGAACAGGCCAATATGTTTCTAACCCAGGCATTGAAATAACAATTATTCAATGATGTTTCAAGCATAAACTAGCTCTATAAATAAATTTATTTATCCAAATTAACAAACTAGAATACTTTTTTATGGTATATACTTTGCTACATTATGTATATATTGTAAGCCAATAAGGTTGGCACCTGGTGACCTGGTCAAGTTGCCCTGTGTCACCTCCTTGATGACCAAATTGGGAACAAGGTGCTTATTAAATCTATTCTAAAGGTTCTCCAGATAAGACAATTTTTCAGCAAAAGAGAAAAGTGGTTATGAAAATGATACGGTCCTCACTGCTTTTTGCTGCTGCCCAAACTATAGAAGAGAAATAAAATACATAAATGTAATATAAAGTTTTGGGGACGTAATATACGAAATTGAATGATGGTTTTTTCAAACATATTACAGACTTCAACAGGGGTGATTTGCCTATGATGCAATGCATCGAGAGGATCCCTCTGATGTGTTGAGTGATGGTGATGGTGGACATGGCCTGCTACCAGGTGATTCTGTAAAAGGTGTCACCAGGTAAAGGTTCTCCAAATAAGACAATTTTTCAAAACCAGTTATGAAAATGATACCGTCTTCAATTAAATCTATTGGGCGAAAAATGGGGAAAAATCTAATATAAATTTATATCACCTTTTTGTGTTGTGCATATCATTTTAAACGTGGAGTTTTAAACATTGTTTATGAGTCAACATTCTAAATTCCCTAGGATGACCGTCTTTTAAGGAATGAACTGCAAAAGATTTATTGATAAATCTGTCTACTTATGGCATAATTTTCTCTGTTTCAAAATAAGAAACATTACATCAATATTTTATATAGATTTATTATTGCCACATATCACTATCTCCTGGACAAACTCACGTACCTTCACAAGTTATATGCATGGAATAGCTAATTGGCTAAAATTGACTAGCAGGATTTTAAATCCATAATATTCTTCCAGTGACAGTAAATAGCACTGTTTGTATAAAAGTAGATGCAGTAATATTCAATAAGATAGTATTATCAGAGACCTCCACTCTCTTAATGAAACTAGTTACGTTGCTTCTAATTAAAATATCAAGATGATTAATACCATATTGCAAGAAAGTAGCAGATATACTGATGCGATGATATAAATTCATTAATAAATAAAAATTCTATTAGAAGCGGATCTGATCCTTCTGTAAACATCTTGACTAAAAATTAGAGAGTAGACAAAACGTTTTATGACACATTAATGTTTTGTATTTCTATAAATATTTGCAACACAAAGACTATTGCAGATAAAAAATATATCAATAAAAATAGGCCAAGAGCAAAACTTAAGATTAACATTTTTATAAGACTTTTTATGTTTTTAATTTATTCAATAGATTTGCCGCAGCCAAAATGTGGATGACGAATCAAAATTTTCCACAGTTACCCGATATGGTCGGAGATGTTAGTTGCGGAAGTTTTTATTCCTCAAAAACAGACCTGATGCCTTTTCTGGCAAAAACAAAGGTATACATAGAACATAGTTTGTACTGTTATATGATCATGAACAATAAGAAGTATATCTAAATGTGATAATATGTTAATATATTGTTGGCAATATTTTAGTTCAGCCTACATGTATTCTATACATGTAGAATTTTAAAATGCATTTCATGATTATTTACATTTAAATTTGTTGATTGACTTTGATGTGAACAGACTAGAAGGAACAGAAAAAAAAAAGAAAAATTCAGAGGCATAAGTGACCTGCCAACCAACATGGTGGCGATTGGTTGGTTCAAAACCATTTATGAGGCGATTGGACCACAAAGTCCAGACTGACAAGACTGATAGCATATGCCCCACGGTGCAGTGCATACCAACATTACGTGAGTGAGGTAATATGCAAATTTATTTTCTAATAGTATTAAGATGGCTGTTTTGGTAAGCATTACTTATGAAAATAAGCACTTGCAAAAAGTTACTGTTTTCTTCTTTTTTTTGCCCTTCAGTTTAATAAATTGGAAACTGACTCTGAATCCTTACTGAATTGCCTACAACAAGACCCACCCAGCGGAGCGCACTTATGAGGCAATAATAAGAGCATCCCACGATGAGATGCTCCATTCGAGTGCAGCTGGTAATTGTTTTTATGTTTCTGTAGATACCGCTATAACATGTAATTAAGGGGCTAATGTGGGAGGTTATGTGAGGACTGTTCAGGACTTCCAGACGTAGCTTTTGCTACCAAATACGCCTCAAAGTATATTTCATGCAGGAATTGGTTTAACGAAGCTCTTAAACAACATAGAAACATAACCTGATAATTTTAATGAGAAACAACACCAGAACACCTGGTCCAAAATAAGCCAGTTTTTGTTTAGAAAATGGGTATACAACTTATGTGTAAATCTTGTGAAAATTGGCTATGTTCACTATTATAGGACCTCTGCAACTAATGATGATTGCGGGACTTTTTACAAAAACGCCTGCAAGTCTGGCAAAATGGTGAGTGGGCGTCATTACGCCATGCCAATGCACTTTCACTGAACTTCGATGAGATGGCTGTAACAAAGATACAGTAAGAAAGACGAGTCATTTTGGTCTTTTTCTTATCGACAAGGCATTTCTGGAAGGTGAATATACTTACTACCCTGTATTTTCTTTATCAATTTCCTCACTAGATTGTAGTTGTAATATATATTTAAAAATAATCCGTATCACTTCAAGAGAGTGCTCACCAATGGTGGAGCAAAATTATATTTCCTTAAAAAAGTACAAGGAAATAAAGCATGTTGTGAAAATTACAGATTAACTAAACGATTATTTTTTATGGATTTCAATAGACGAAAGCGAAATTGGTCTGAACAAATGAAAAACATTTTTGACTTTTTAGATATGTCTCACATTTTTAAAGAACGGAAACAATGTGATTTGAGATTATGCAATGAAAAACTTAATAATATATTTGAAAAGGATTGTATGAGAAATGTTGAAACCAAACCTAAACTACAAACATTTAAACTTTTTAAAACTGATTGTAAAATAAGTGACTACATCAAAGGCTGTTTACATAAATGTCAACGTTCATTATTAGCTAAATTTAGATGTGGAATTTTACAGCTAAAAATTGAGACAGGTCGTTTTGAAAATATTGAATTAGGGACAACGTCTGTGTATCTTCTGTGAAAGAAATGAAGTTGAAAACGAAGTTCATTTCCTTATAAATTGTGATTTGTATAAGGACCCCGTGATTGTACTGTTTTCAAAAAACATTAGATAAATGTAAAAATGTTAATAGTTTTAATGATCAAGAAAAAGTTTATACATCTTATGACAAATTGTCAATATTATGTAGCTAAATACATAGAAAATGCATGGAATATGAGAAAAGACAAACTGTATAACAAACAATTGTAAATTTTATTTTTTTATTGCACACTTATTATAAGATATGATTTAAACTGACTTATAAGCCATTATTGGCTGGGTGATATTACTAATGTATTTAAATATAAGCAGAATATGTATATCACATGTCAGTATAATAAATGATTATTTCACTTGACTTGTGACTGATATTTGCTGAAGCATGAAACAACCTTGCATCACCTGATTTAGTTCCTTGTATTTAAAAAAGATATGTATACTAGTTTTCTTAAACAATTGCTTGTTCTCACAATGCTCAACAATGAATTGGAGCTTGTATATAGATTTAATAATGAAGAAAAATTCCCTTACAGATTTGTTTTTCCATTAAGGAATCATCAGTGAGAATAAAACAAATATACCCTTCAGTACTATATATCATAGGCGCTCGCATCAGTAGATCTACAATAGATTGTTATTACTATATAGAATTGAAAAAATAAATTTGTCATTCTTTTAAATAAATAATCTTTTTTAAAGTCACTAAGTTTTGTATAGTAAAAGTCCAATGATACGAGCACCTGTGCAATATATTTGTTTTATTCTCTCTGATGATTCCTTCATGGAAGAAACAGATTTCTGTAATGGACTTTTATTCATAAATAAATATATATATATATATATATATATATATATATATATATATATATATATATATATATATATATATATATATATATATATATATATATATATATATATATATATATATATATATATATATATATATATATATATATATATTGTTGTAAATGATATTCATTTTCTCCAATATAACCCAAAAATATGTATTTCTAGGGATCTGCAAATACCTCTGGGGAAAAGAAAAAGATCCCTAGTCTCATTATTTCCAGGTGTCCACAATAACAGGTGTACCTTTCTTATATGTTATATGCATTAGTTAATACTTGCTGCTATTATTTTCCAGTTAATAATTACAGCATCCTTATCCATATCTAACCTATGAATCAAATTATATGATTAGTCAATATACAAATGGAAGAAATGCTTAGCATATGTTTCAGTGTCAAACATGCAACCAATTGGAAGACCTGCATTCTTATAAAATTATTATATCTATATATGTAATACGGTACAAATATATTTATCATGCAGGCCGTTCATGACATTAAGAGGCAGATATCTGTACCAGGAAAGTATAGATACACTAGCACCAAGACAGTGGCTAGATGATGAAGTGATTGAATTTCTAATTACGTGAGTATATATATGAGTGTTGGATACTAGATTTTTTGACGAGTTTGAAAGCCGTTTCACCTGAGTGTTTACCACGAGGGTGATGCAAGTGTAAAACGAGGTCCAATAAAAAATTTAGTATCCAAAGGAGGTGCGTTATATTTATCCCATATCATTCTAGATTCTAGAACCATTTTCGGTTACTTTTTATGCATTTGTTTGGAATATAATATAATTTTAAATAATGTGATGTTTTACTACACAGTTGGATGACCATGTGCATTTGCTTTCAAAATGTAAACAAGCTAATTTTAAACTTTATTCTGGGCTAAGTCAGTTGCGTTTTACATTCTTCCTATTTTTACTTCCAATCTCCATTGTTTTTACATTGGAAGAACAAATTGTATAATGCAATACAATATATTTTTAATATGATTTGGTATAATTTACATGGCATGTATATCTGTATATAATTTTACTTTTCCAATATGGATTTAATTTCCTAAATAAAATTATCCTTATTCTTATTTTTAAATATCATTAAATTTACAATTGCAATTACAGCTCTAAGCTCAACAACCGCATTCAGCTGGTCTCGTGCTTATTTTTAAGCTCCTTGACCTACTCGGGCATGGTACATCGCAGGTATATTTTATTGCAAATAGCATTTTACATGGAATGTATAACCTATAGTCAGCCAGTTGCAATGTCCTTATAGTTAATAAAATTTAATTGGATTTTATACCTATCTCAATGAAAATACACACTATATCTACTTGCTTGAAAACCTTTATAGGGCTGTATTTGCATCGTATAAGCCCGAAGCTGCGAGACTACTTCCCAACACAGTCAGAAGCAGCAGTGACACTGATACCTGCCAGTGACAAGTAAATTAAACAGTCATAATTTTCATAAAAAATTCTATTGTATACTTATTTAATTATCAATTTAAAATCCTGTGCAAAACTCTGCACTTGCATAACTATGATACGAGCTCATTGAATCGCCCACCCTCTCTCCGTTGATCTAATATACATAGCTGTACATGTATATGAAAGCAATCACAAGTTACAATTTATTTAGTGGTTACTATCACGTCTGAAAAGGAACTTAAAGAACCGGTTTATTGGCCCATCTCTCAATGTATTTGACTGTGAACACAAGTGCGCTCGGTGTTAAGAAATGTAATAACATATTTCAGTGTGCACTGGTGGCTCTATGCGATATACTGGAAGGAACAAGCTTTTTTGTGCTAGACAGCATGGGTGGCAAGCACCAGCAATCCACTACAGCACTTAATCGGTAAGATTTTTATTGTTAAATGCTTTCCATCCATTGGGCAATGGTAGACTGTTAACAAATCAAACTTGTATTGTAATTATATAAATGTACATTTATTTGGTATACAGCATGTCTCATTACATCTATTATATCTTATTTCTATTTCTGCTGTTAAAACATTTACAACCAATATACAAATATACATATATTAGATTTAATAGATGTAATGTATTCTTATTGCATGAATAATCTACATTGAAGATTCTTAAAACAAAATATGTAAGTAACATAGACTTATTATAATACAAAAATATTATCCAAATTATTATCCACAAATATTCTAAAAAAAATAATCTTAAAAAAACAATTTAAGGTACATTGAGGAAAGGACGGGCAACAAATTTGCCATCATTTATCCAGAGGTTCCACGTCAGGTGACGGGGAATGACTGCGGCCTCCATGTCATATTTATGGCATGGAATATCATTGAAAAACTTCCGGAGGTAAATAAATTGTAATTTAACAACGTGAGAGCTAGTAATTGAGTGCCCATATTTTCAAATTTCAGTGTAATACAACTTGTTATTTTATATTATGTAGCATTTACAAGTTATGTTATGATGCAATAAACTAATAATAGAAACATACTCAATGGATCACATTCTGTTTAATCATAATTATAAAATTGGAGGTGAATGTACCCTATGATTCGTGATATATATATATCACTATATATAGCCACTATATATATATATATATATATATATATATATATATATATATATATATATATATATATATGTGTGTGTGTGTGTCTTCAGATTTGTCGATTGCAATCAATGAAAATATAACAGAAAGCTGAATGAAAGTTAGCAAAACATATTACATTAGAATCTCATTTGATTTACAAAAAGTGCACGAGACAAAACGCCGTAACGTGGCTCAATCGTCACAAAAGCAATTATTTAGAAATACTTTTAATAATAAAACATGATAATAAATATACATGTATAAAGTAAGCATGGATAACCAACATTCTCATCAGCTACGAATGCTGATTAAAAATTATCAAATTCATTTCTCAAATCCAATCATTCCACTCTTCTTTTTAGATTCCCGACTGGAGAAACATGTTGAATCCAGTATTTGTAATGCAGCATGGAAGGAGTGTTTTAATCAAACAACTGCAAGGGATGCAAAGATTGCATTAGTTCAAATGTACGCGGGATTATTAAGCTAGTCATTGTGTCGCTCATTTTCAAATTTCATAGTAATACAAAACTCTTTGTTTCATATCATGTGAAATATACAAGCTATATTACAATACAAGAAAATATTAGAAAGGTACTCAATGGAGCACATCCTAAGTATTCAAGCCATATAGTAACCTACACAAATGTTACATTTGTATTTGGTTTACAATAAGTATACAAGTAGCAACCAGCCTTATAGGCTAAATTTTCTCAAAATTCAAATCATTAGATATAATTAGTAGATATAATTACATATGATAATAATTAAAATTTTCAATCATTTTAGTTGCCAAACTTAAGCACAATGGTCAACGCAAAGACAATTATGCAGCATGGGAGGAATTTACTGCACGAACATTTGAGCAATGTCAAATAATGTTGTGGATGGACCAATCATAATCATAGAGATAATCAATCTATCTTAGTCTTTTGGTTTGGGCAAAGTAACTCTGGAAAAAGTCTTTGTACTTATACTGCCCTCCTAAATTTTCTCTTGCTACTCCAAGCATGTTATGGAAAAACATGAAAAGATTAAGATAGTTTTTGAAATTGGTTAAATTTGTGTACGAAAGCATGGGCTTGAGTTTAGCAAGGAGAGCGTTCCTTTGCTCGGCAGCTTGTGTGTTTATTCCTCGTAGCTGGTGGTAGGTGGACACATTGTAAGATGGTGGACAACCTATAATAAAGTAAATATCACAATTGCTATCATTTTTAAGGTATACATGTACAAGTGTATGATATTAAAGCATGCAACCCTCCCTCGAGTTTGCATAGACAATTATGGTACTTGTTGCTTAGTTACATAAATAATAAAAGCCAAATTTATTAAGGTATATGCTAAAACATACTTGTATGGTTTTTCCAGTGTAGTCTGTCAACCAGAAATGACGTTTGAGCAAAAAACCCAGGATCTCTTATCATACAATAATAATGCAGCTGACACGCGTTATCATATATCACATATTGAGGAGCTAAAATGGAATTGCATTCATTGTATTGCTCGATACAAATGTATATGCATGTACTGGTTACATAAAGATAAATATTTCAATCGAAATTTACATGTCTTTGTCATTACATCTGTAACAATGATC
>JAGTTF010004979.1:0-25738 GCA_019095985.1 Streblospio benedicti | reverse complement strand
TTTTTTTTTTTTGAAATTTTTAAAATTTCCTTTTTTTTTGTAACTTTTTTAAAACATGATATACATTTGTATCGAGAAACAAAAATTTTTCCAATTCCATTTAGCTCCTTTTTTTTTTTTTTCCAAATTTTTTTTGGGTTGGTATAGGGAAAACCTGCATGTTTTAGTATATTAAAAATTTGGTTTTTTTTTAAACCAAGCAACAATACCATAATTGTTTGCAAACTAATTTGGCATTATATAATTTGTACAGAAACCCAAAATGTAACCAGAATTTTTTTTTTAATTTCCCTCATTTAAATGGCCACCCCCACAAATAAAAACCAATGGAAACAAAGGGTCCCCAAATTTTTAACCAATTTCAAAAACCTCTTAATCTTTTCATGTTTTCCATAACATGCATGAGGTAACAAGAGAAAATTTAGGAGGGCAGTATAAGTACAACGACTTTTTCAGGATTACTTTGCCAAAACCAAAAGTTTAGTTGATTATCTCTATGATTTTGATCGGTCCTTTTAGTTGACCATTGTGCTTAAGTTTGGCAACTAAATGATTGAAAACTTCAATTATTATCATATGTAATTATATCTACTAATTATATCTAATGATTTGGATTTGTGAAAATTTAGCCTCTAAGGCTGGTTGCTACTTGTATACTTATTGTAAACCAAATACAAATGTAACATTTGTGTAGGTTACTATATGGCTTGAATACTTAGGATGTGCTTCATTGAGTACCTTTCTATTATTTTCTTGTATTGTAATATAGCTTGTATATTTTACATGATATGTGTTTATGACGAGACGAAATAGGTGGGAAATATTTATTATATACACAACTTGGTTTGATGTGGACTTGAAATACTGGTAATTATCTATAAATGAAACAAACATATTAGACACTAATTAAGCTAAATATAAATACACCAAAATAGAGAGAAACATAGATATAAAAGGAGGAAATGACACTTACACAAATATTGCACCTATTTCAAAATGACTTCTTTAACAATGAAAATAAATGACTTATTGACTGTTACTGACTGTGCATACTAAAAATAACTAAAAGCAAAACTATATATATATATATAATATATAATCCCTGCTACTGCTTAATCCCTATGAAACATCAAGTTCAAAATTTTAAAATACAAAAGTAATATTATAGTCTGCAAGAAAATACAACATTCTCGGCCATTGAATCATCCAGATTCAATAAGCAAAATAAGTTAAACAATTATGACAACTAAAAGAAGAAAGTCTAACATGCAAAGTGGTACATTGTCATATATAAAAGCTGTAAACTGTCACCCAAATTACTGCTTTGTTATTATATAGCTAAACATTAATAACCAACATGTTTAAACTTTGTATGCTTTTCACCACATCCATGGACAACAAATTGACGGTTTCCTACACTTATCTGCACTATGATTTTGTAACAAACAATTCTCACATAATTTATATTTTTTAACAATATCATATCTTTGTTTTGGTTTAAAAGACTTGAAAGTATCACAATAGAATAACCTAGCTATGTAACTGTCCACACACTACACATTTCATTTTGTCATGAAGTCCAGAACTAGTAAACGTTGAGGCACAAATAGGATTGTCATTGATACCAGAACTATCATCAATACATTTAAACTTATCATCATCATACACTGGATCAAGGACAAACTCAGCTTCACTTTGAACAAATTTCACAAAATCAGCAAATATTGGATAATTTTCTGTTTTGCACTTGACATCTAATGCCAGCTTTATCCATCGACGTACAATATGTGGCTGCAAACATTTTACCATGTCTATAATAGAAGATTGATTGTTCACTTCATTCAAGATCATGTGACCATTTTCTAGTTCATCTGCGTATTGCCTAAAATCTCTTGTGGTCAGAATGGGTTCCTTTCTTTTAATATTCAGTATAATTTTTGCTGCAATTAAATGTTCATTTCCAAATCTGCTTTGTAACGTTTTCCTTGCTTGTTCATAACCCTCTTTTCCGCCAATTATTGAACAAAATCTAATTGCATCCCTTGCTTCACCTGCTGTATATTGTAATAATATGACAAGCAAACTGTGAGTATTGAACTACAATAACATCTAATGCCAGCAATATCCTTGGCACGGTAGACACAGTCACACACACGCTGTATTTTCAGCCAAAACCCAACTTAAAAACCCGGCCCACGCTAATGCATCGAGTAGTAGTTCTTCGCCTGCTGTTGTTGTTAGCAGGTGATCTGGAGGTAAACCCTGGTCCATCCGATGCGGGACATTCTCAATCAGAGTACCCATGTGGACGTTGTGAACAGGAGGTAACTTTGGAGGCATATGCTATCTACTGTGAGGCTTGTAAGACATGGCTCCATACCAGTTGCATCAACATGAGCCTGTCTAGGTATCAAAGTCTGGCTGGACATACTATGGCATGGATCTGTGCTGACTGTGGCTTGATGAACATTAGCACATCGCTTTTTAATAACTACAGTGATCTACAGACTAGTAACTCTTTCCAACCATTATCAAGCGTAAGCTCTGAGGCAGAATCTAAACCCAGTCCACTGGGTCAGTGTCCTCGCCTGGAGCCCCTCTACACACATCTTCATCTAGACCCACATCTACAGCGCTAAACACACCGCCCAGAATACTGACCGTGGTCACTGTAAACTGCCAAAGTGTCTACACCAAAAAAGCTGAATTTACGCATATGATCAACAGCGTAAAACCAGACATCATCATTGGCACAGAGTCTTGGCTCTCACCTGCTCACAGGAGAATGTTTTCCCGTTGACACATATCATGTTGAGAGACGAGGAGGGAACTTCGTATGGAGGTGTCTTCATTGCAGCGAAAATGACCTCATTGTGGACCTTGTGAAGGAGCTGGAAACAGACTGTGAGATTGCTGGTGTAAGCTAGAAGTTCACGGCATGAAGACCCTCTACATCAGTGCATTCTAGAGACCACATGAAGGTGACGAACCCAGTCTAATGCAATCTTTGCATCCCTTGCAGATGTTTTATTAAATGGCTCCTTCCATGCTGCATCACAAGTACTGGATTTAGCATGTTTCTCCAGTCGGGAATCTAAAAAGAAGAGTGGAATGATTGGATTTGAGAAATGAATTTGATAATTTTTAATCAGCATCCATAGCTGATGAGAATGTTGGTTATCCATGCTTACTTTATACATGTATATTTATTATCATGTTTTATTATTAAAAGTATTTCTAAATAATTGCTTTTGTGACGATTGAGCCACGTTACGGCGTTTTGTCTTGTGCACTTTTTGTAAATCAAATGAGATTCTAATGTAATATGTTTTGATAACTTGCAATATATCAAATCTGAAGACATATGAAAAACTGCAAAGAACAACTGTACTATGTTATGAAAGTTACAAAGAAACTGATCAATATATAAAAAAAATTTACATGGCAGTACAGTTACGTAATCACCCTGTACTATATATAATATTCAAAGAAACTGACACAATCAAATATATTAGATTAAAATTATAATTATAAAGTAAATATTTTCTCCTGTGTATGTCACTGGCTAGTTATTTCTTACATCAGGGTGGCTAAATGGGGTTTACATATAATAAAATATTTTTCCTTAAGACATAAATTACATGATTTTGCAGGCGGTGCATATGGGGTGTGGTGATTATAATTATATGTTAAATATTTTCTCCTGTGTCTGCAAGCATATTGACTGAGTGTTTCTGTTTCTTACATTTTGTTGTCTAAATGGGGTTTACATATAATAAAATATTTTTCAGTAAGACATAAATTACATGATTTTGCAGTCTCTTTTTGACAGCCGCCTGGTATATAATACCATCTATTAAACATTTCCCACCTAGGGGACAAGTATCCCTATTTCTGCAGTTGCAGGTGTTTGCAGTAGTGGTCGGATTAGTTTGTTTCATGATTGGTTTGTTATGACTGGCAATTATTTTTCTATCTATGTTATATATATATATTTTTTCTCTATGTTATATATATATATATATATATATATATATATATATATATATATATATATATATATATATTATAGTAAATGTTCATATATATACATAGAAACCCTTTCTATGATGTACACCTTTTATATTAAATTTTTTTCATTCACAGATAGCAGCTTCTTGAAAAACACAGTTTTCAATATGGTATATTTTGGTGCTGATTGCACTGAAACATAACGCTTATTTTTAGATTTTCTCCACTGAGTCCTCGACTTCATTCAACAGCTCTGTCAGTTTGTTTTTCAATGGAATTTTGTGTTCTCGTAACTCATTTTTGATTCTGTTGCTGATTGCACTGACGTCAATATTTGGGTCAGTTCTATGGAATTTTAATTATGACTGATTCTGTCTGGACGATTCAATTATGACTGTTCTGTTATCCTTCTCCATCATATCTATTACATATTCTTTTCTTTCTTTAACCTTTCATCACGTTCTTTTGCTGATGGTGAAGATTCAAGTCCCCAGAGATTGACTTTTCCCAGTTCCTGCTCAACAGTTTGATTTAGTTTTTTTCCATCTACAGCTATCTTTACAATTGTACCTGCCGGAAATAAATCAAACATAACATCAATTATACCAGGCTTCATATCAGACCCTTACACCAGGAAGTTCTTCAAAACTTAACAGTGTTCGGCTTGTCTGGAACAACAAAGTTTATCATGTCTCCTCCAATTCCTTCATGTAGCGCAGCCATTTAGAATGGAACAATCGGTAGCCAACTTTTTAAGAAACGTTTTTACAACTTCACTTTGTTTTACCAGCACGACCCTGGTTGGCTTTCCACTTGATCAATTCCACAAACATGAGGAATGCAATATTTTCCAAAGGAAAGGACCTATCTGCAAGCATCTTGTTGAACTGGGTATATTCATACAGCAAGTTGGCTTCACGCATGTTCGCTACTACTGTTGGCAATATCTCAGAGAGAAATCTGACATCCTCATCTTCTTCATTGGTATCATCTGCATCAGCATCAGCATTGCAAGCAGCATTTTCAGCAATAGCAGATGTTTCATCTTTCGTCTCTTCAAACATTGTAGAACTGACATTTGAGTCATGGTTTTTCTGCCTCTTCAGGCTTGGACTTGCTGGTGAAATTTTAGCTGGAGCATTCTTAATATGTTGAACTTGGTTTGTCCTCCCATTGTATATCACAGATCCCCTTCTTTGATGTTTGAGGGCACAAATGGATACATTTTAGTTTGAAGTTCCAGCTTCCCAGTGGCTGGACATAAGATCGGAACTTTTAATTTCATCACAGAGTTTGCATGTTGATGGCATAGGTGATTTATAATACCATTCATTGACAGGTCCTTGTAGGCACAGTAATAGCAATGGATCTGTGAAACACTTGTGAAGTGTTGTGCTACATCCATGTCAACTATTAATCTGCAAAACAGGAAAAAACAATAATTATTACCAGCATAAAAACTAGTACAGTTAAAAATTTTCCAGCATAAAAACTTGTACAGGTCAAAGAAAAACTAGTACAGTGAAGTTTCATTATTCTTCTTTTACACTGTATAATACCTAGGATTTCACATTTTAATTGTTCCTTGATTTATCATATGACATAATCAAGGCTTGCAAGTTGATTTGGTGAGTTTTAAGTCAATGCATAAAAATTAAAATGCGATAATAGAAAATTGTTATACAATGGACTAAATCAAGAGACATATAGGTTCTAAATCATCTAGACTTATCCTACTACATTCATGTATTATATGTGACGTTTTTGGAAAAAAAAATAACTATCACTCACCTATATTATTGGTTTATATCCAAGAAAACAAAACATGTGCTTTTTGTCCAGTAAAAAAACTAGTACACTCACTGAAGGAACTAGTACACTCACAGAGAAACTAGGACACTCACCGAAAAACTAGTGCAGATCCAGCAGAAAAACTAATCCCCCATGTACAGTTTGCTCCACACTGATTATTGTCAGGAATTTTGCCTCTTGGATCTTGTCTTGAATGCTTTGTCGTGTGACTTCACTAATAGCAACTAGAAATTCCTTGCAGGACTTGTCATTTCTATAAGCAATCCCCACATCTAGCCCTTTCTTCTCATCAGTATCGCACATCCACACATAATCCTTCATCGGTCTGCTATGGATTGCTAGAGCATAAGCATTAGTAAAAAGTATTTTCAAATTTGCAAACACCTTGTCATTTAGCGATTGAATAGACTTTTGTGCCACACTTTGTCCTTTCACATTAGCCTTCTCTGATTCACAGTGGATCTCAGCAAATTTATGCCCATTGGAATCATTGTGTGTCTTGAGTGTGTTATGTTTCAAGTTTATAGGTCCAACAACAAATGCGCCTTTGGCATATCTGTCATACAGATCTTTAGTCACCCCCGCCACCCGTCTCTTAGCTAGTGGCCCATAAGCCTGTCTGCAGGGAGCACAATAAATTATCTGTTTGCTCTCATCAGCTAGCAGCCATGGGAATTCTTTTGTTGCCAACCTTTCTGGATTTTTTCTGTTTGTTTTGTTAGCATCATATTTCTTTGTTGGCAATCTTGTGCAAAGTTTTGGCGTTTTTTTCTGTGAGTGGGGCCATGCCAACCCATTTTCTTAGCATATTTTGTTGTAATTTTTGTTATTTTTCCAATTCTAATGACATAAAAAGGTAGCACTGTCGTAAAGCAGTTCGTCTGATAACCATAGAAAGCCGCCCGGTGATTGGCCTAGCCCCACCTAAATTTACAACATAATTACGACAAACACTGTTTAACAGCTATGTGCCACCTAATCGCTGATTGGCTGCATGCCGATGCATGAATTATGGCCGACCAGACAAAGATTTTCGAGATGAATTATATTGTATATTATGATAAAAGTATTAACATACTCAAAAGCGCCTGATAAGCAGAGTCTTGAAAACATACAGGCCCTGATAGTCAACTTGCTAGCCTCACGCCAGGCAGGCAGCCATTTCCCACGCTGGTTTCAACCATATAATATACGGTACCTATCACACACTATGGTCAGTTAGATTGATGACTAAAATACTATACAAAACATTTTAGGTCAAAATGAGCAACATGCAATCGGACACAATTTTCTTTCGAGTACAATAGGGAACAGGATGTATTGAACCTCAGATAAAAGTTTAGCTTTATTTCTGTTAGGAGGAACTCTCCAACATTCCTCTTCAATTTTCTACATGTTCCCAAATTATGGAATCCAATGCGGAGGCAGCGCGTTACCGTGTCTTGCAGCTTTTGAATGCTTAATCTTCTTACTCTCGATGGTTTTTCATTCTGCTCTTGTGATAATAGATTGTCATTACAGGTGCAAGCAACTGTCTTAACTTTATCATAATGGCTACCTTTACAGATGAGCAGGTGTAATATTGTGTGATGGTGGGATGCATTTGACAAAAGCCTTCATGTCTTTATTTGATGGTGGCATTGGATGTTTGTATGAGGATGCAGGATTGATTGAAAATATTCTTATTGACTCTAATGTGTTTGCAGCTGGTACTGTGCAACAGATAATGAAGGGCAAAGCCTGCTCAAGCGCTTTTTCATCCAGTTTAGTGTGTGGTGTGAAGAAAAATCTATTGACTTAAAACATCTCACTACAGAGCTTGAAGGTCTTGATGTAGCATTTGGTTCACACTTTCAAAAGTCTAACACGATTCCAAACATGCTTGGAATTGTTGAACGCCTAGAAGAATTACTAGACATAGATATTTTACCTCTTATAGAGCAATTTCGATCTGAAGGTTGTCAAACTTCACCGACCTTCAAATTTTGGGACGATTTTCTGTTTCATGTTTTGATTCCTATGTTAGTATTTCTGTCTGCTACCAGGAGTGGGAATTGGTCCGTGTATCAGCATGCAAAATCACACCTACTGCCTTTTTTATTTGTTTCAAATAGATCAATTTATGCAAAATACATGTCTGTTCTTCAACTACAAATGCAAAGAATCCCCTGCGAAATTGTAGAGGCTTTCCAAAGTGGTTTATTTGTTGCCAAATTGGGCGAAGGCAGGTTTAATTCTGTGTGGGCTGACTATGCGTTAGAAGTTACACAAAATAAAGCTCTGAAAGGGAAGGGGGGTATCATTGGTTTGACGTTACGAGGCAATGCCCTGGCCCGATATTTTCTCTCAAGACCTGTGACAGCCCAATACTCAATGACGTTCCAGAGTTCCATTCAGAATAGTACATCTAACGCTTCTAAATCTCCACATGAACGAGATGCCAGCAAGAAACTTTGGAATTCAAGTGTAGAGAAGATGAATAATCTATTCGAAACATCTGTAGTTGACCCATTCAAACTGTCTAATCCTCCTGAACATCTTATTAACATTGCATCTGGTGTTATCGCTCCAACAGACATAGAGCGATCAATGTTAAACTACATTGAAACTGGTAAAATTCTGGCTGAGCAATTCACAGCAGAGCGCCTCTGTCACAATAGTGACGGAAATATTGGCAAAAGCTTCTATGACCCAGTGAAAAGAAGTGGTGTAAAAACAATGTCAGAGCTAAAAGTGAAAGTCACAGTGAAAAACAGATCCATATCACTCGATAGTGAGGTTACATATATGCACATCATGGCCATAAATGCTAAAAAGAAATTACCATTAGATAGGGTAATGTCATTTGAAAATTCAACTGTACCATTGAGCTTGTTTAATGAAGATGGTTCCATGCGACTTCCAAGCTGCAAATCTGACTTCATGACTAAACTTGAACAGGTTATTCAGCAGCCATGTCTGCCTCTTGAATCCCAGCAGGCTGATAGTTTCATTGTTGATGGTCATTTTGCTATTCAGTTACTTCCCTTTTACCAAGGTATCACTTATCGTGAAATGGCTGCTAAGTTTTTCCAGTATGTCTTGAACTCAAGTGACAAAGTTGGTCACAATGTGAAGCAAATACACATAGTATTTGACAGGTACTTTGATTATTCAATTAAAAGCCAAGCAAGATTAGAAAGGTCAAAAGAAGATATAACAAGTAGTGAATATCACATTTCTTTAGACGCTGTAGTTTCAGTTTCCAAGGAATCTTTCCTACAGAAAAGCTCTAATAAAACGTCTTTGGCTAAACTGTATGCAGGGTACATTCAGGAGTCTTTTGACTCGATTCCAGAGGGTCTCTCTATCTTTATTAGTGGGGGATGCGGTGATGTTTGTTTAAAAGTGTCAAATGAAGGTAATGAGGAAATTTCCAGTCTGGTGTCAAACCAAGAAGAAGCTGATACAAGAATGATATTGCATTGTGCTGAAGCAGTCAAGAACAAAGCCAAAGTCATAGTCATCAGAAGCTCTGACACTGATGTTCTTGTTCTTTTAATCCATCATTTCTCTGCTATAAATGCTAGACAAATATTCCTTCAAGTTGGTGTGAAAGGTAAACACACAGATAATACACGCCTTATCCCTGTCCATAAGATTGTTGCAAATTTAACTCCTGTTCAGAGGAATATCGTACTTTCAGTTTACTGTATAACAGGATGTGACACAGTTAGCAGCTTTAATGGTATTGGAAAAAAGACAGTATTTAATGTTTTTAGAAAAATAGCCGAAGACATTGCTGACATGAACCTGCTTGGAAATGGCCGCTTGAGTCAAAAGGTGATTGACTGCTGTACATATTTTGTTGGTGCTTTGTATGGTTATGTGGGATGCAGGTCTTTAAATACTTTGAGGGCTTCCATGTGCTATAAGAAAACTGCCAAAAAGCTTCCCCCAACAGATGATGCTTTTTTACATCACTTGAAACGGTGTATGTTGCAACTATCAATATGGAAGCAAGCTATCATTGGAATGCAAGAGCTCTATGATCCTACAGAATGTGGTTGGGAAAAATGGCAGAGTGGTATTTTACCCATCAGAATGTCTCAGCCTTGTGCAGTTCCCGAACTGTTAAATGATATTGTGTGTGATTGCAAAAATGGAAATTGCATTGATAATTGCAGTTGTCTCAAGAATAATCAAACATGCACTTTCGAATGTATTTGTAGAGCTACATTAGCTATTCAGGATGATTGTGATGCAGATAGCAAATCGGTTTGTCTAAATCCCAAAACATTGGAATCATTCTGTCCTGGTTTCGTGGAGGAAATCGAAAATCCTGATTTTGATGAGCAAGAACTATTTACTGGATTGAATTAAAGCATATGTAGTAGAAAATCATCAATCTTTTGTTACAATTTAGGCAATGAGATTAAAACTCTTCAGACTATGTTTGACCAACGTATCTGTTCCTGAATCATCTTTTTACCTTAAAGTGTGGCACTTAACAAACCTCGATAGCAATTGTTATATTCCAATATGGATGTTGTTATTTAATATGTTTCAGTTTCTCAATGTTTTTCTTTTCTTGATAACTTTGAAGTAGTTTTACGTAGATTAAGTACAATTAAGTAGCTCATAGAATGTCAATATTTAGGTATAGAATATGGAATAGTATACTATGGTACTAACAATGCCGCAAAATTCTTTTTTTGACATTGTAAGTAAATACTGTAATTTTGCAAATTGGATGTATGCAAATATATGCTAAATATGCTACTTTCCTTAATATTTCATTTATGTACAAGGTGACAAAAACTTTCTAATGAGCTATCCCACACATCTATATTCTTGAAACTGATGTTGCTATGTGTGAAAGTCTATGCTCAATCTCTTTAGAGCTGTCATGATTTATTCCATGTGTATATACAACATGCTGTTTCATTTATATACTACAGATCTAAGCTACTTCAATTTATTTTGGGCATGCCCAAATGTCTTGGTCTTGATGAGAAACAATAAAATCCTTCACTGGTTGATATCTACCTTTGTGCGAAGCTTAAAGGTACGCTCTACAATAAAATAATGCCAAAATCATAACATTTATGCAAATTAGATGTATGCAAATAAGCAAATTTGCATAATAGTTATGTTTAGGTAAGACTTATCCCACCAGCTTTCCAATGATGTGTAAAACACATTTGTTTTTTTTCCAAAATGAATGCTGGTATGGGTGAGCATTTTAAAATTCATTTTTAGCATAAATATGATTTCTATGTGGGCGTACACTATGGTGTGTCATTTCTTTAATAATGATCTAATCTGCTTCAAATCTTTTTTGGACTTACTCAAGTGTCTTGTTCTTGATATGAAATCATTAGAATACTTCACTGATCAATATCATACTTTGTATTACAACTTCAATGTTCACTGATTGACAGATAACGTCAAATTCGAGCTTTTTATGCAAATTAGATGTATGCTAATTAGGTTATTAGCATAAATTTTGTATTCAACAGATGGGACATCTTAATACCTTTCATATGAGCTATCATACATATCTATAGCTTAAAAAGCCACCATATTAATTACCAATTTATTTTTGGTATATTATAGGCTTGATAGGTTCTGTCATATGGTTCAAACTGAAACACATAATCTTAACATATAGTACAGATAAATAGAATACATATAAATACGATGGTGAAACAACTAAGAAAACATATATATGTCAAAATACATATCAAACTTTAACTTACATCAGTTGTCCTTGTCATGACTTTCATTTTTAACTTTCCATTACTGCACATGTTTTAACTTATCAATCTTGGCTTTTTTGGTGAAGCAGCCATCACATTCCTTGGTGCCTGATTCAAAATCATGCTCATAATCATGAAATGACATAGACACTGCCAAGCGTTCACTAGTTGGATCCAAATGTTCCACTTCAGCACACTCATCTTCTGCACTTGGTTTCATCTGCCTTTCCTTTGTTGGTTTACGGGATTGCAGCTTATAGATTATAGATTGCAGATTATAGCTTGATATGGTACACTGTTGTCTTTCGTGCCAACTTGTCTTTCTGAAATGGATGGAAATGAAATGGTATTATCCTTTTAAAACCAATACCATCAAGGTCTAGAACTTCTTTGATTCTTGTTAATCATGGAATTCCCCAGTATGGCGGTGGTTGAAATTTTCTTCGCCAGTTGTTTGTTCTCTTCCACCTGCAGTTGTGTCAAGGACACATGTTAAAGGTCTTGGCAATTTTCTCAGCAGCTTCCGTATTTTAAAATCCAATGAGCTTATTTATGGAGATAAAAAAATATCAAAGCCAGCTTTGTGTATACCTTATATTGTTTTTGCCTACAGTTCTTTAAAGTAATTAAACATATTGTTCTTCGTAAACCTAATATGAAAAATAATGATTTACTATGTGACAAAGGTGCCTGATTGAGTCGGCCTGACACATTGGCATCCTCTTACCTCTATAGTCTGTGACAGCGAACCAGCCGGATGGCTCCTCACACAGAGTAGGATTCTCTTCAGACACGAGTACATGTTTGTAGTCTTTTATCAGATATATGTACTCACTTGCCCGTTGAGTTGTTTTTTCTGATAGTTTTTCATTGTTCTTTGTAATCTGATCTATTAAAATATTGAGTTCACAATCTGAAAATTGCTGCTTTTTTTTTTTCTTTCTTTATAGTCTAGCTAGATCTACATGCTTACAAATTTCTCAATGTTTGGTCTTTTTATCTGTACACTTTTAAACACTAATGAAATATGAAAAATGCACACTTACCCATGATGTTGGTAGTAAAAGTATCACCGAATTTCCACTGACAGATAGATCTAGTCCACAATTAGACGATTTTCATACACATGTACAGAGCAGATGAGATGCAGCCACCCTCACCTTTTTTCCAACATCCACGCCACTAGGGACGCTATCGGTGGACGCTATCGGTGTTGGTGAAACAATCACCCGTAGTGGGCTCACTAACAGTCGCCTGGCTCATGGCCAGTCTTAAAGTGACTGCTGATAAAAGATAGAGGTGAATCCTTAACTTCTAACACGTAAATAAATATCCAAAAAGACTAGCGTTAGGAAAAAGTCAAGGAATTTAGAGTTTTAAAAATTTGCGTATTATACATTACTGTGATGTATTGCAATCATGAAGTCTTAATTAATTTCTGCAAAAGAATTGAATGTACCCACCCTAATGTTTCCAGCCCTTTTTCTAAGTATTTCATATGGTCTTCCATGTTGACTGGAATAAAAGAAACCACATTTATATAGAAGTGACATCATTGCACAAGAAACAGACTATACATTTCATTTCATTCAGAACATGTGATAACCTCATGTTGACAACTCAATTCAGAAAAACTGGTATAATATCATAGCTACAGTTGCAACTTTAACATGGCATAGAAAAGATAAAAAAACAAGATAAAAATTAAAGTTTTGCTTGGATAATACATACTACTTACAATATCAATACAGTCCATGTTATTCTAGCAACGCTGTTCTCTCTCAGCACTTCCGATCTACGTAGTTTAGAGTTTTACAAATATGGCAACTTGTAGCATCTCATCTTCATCAAGTTTTTGATGCACTTTTACTTTCTCCTGCTGATACCTTGCTGGGTTGTAATCAAGCATGTGACCGTTGATATTGAGAAGAGCTCTGTAGTGACCAGGACGAAATATGGAGACTCCCATCAATGTGTACCTGTACAATTACAACTTTAACATGGCATAGAAATGTGGATAAATATTTTAAAACAAGAAAAATTTAAGTTTTGCTTGGATAATAAATTTAGTGCTGGTGGCAATATGAGTATGCACTCTGGGTTGTTACTGTTTGTTTGGGAGAATTTGCTCTGCAATCAACAAAAATTTACCTCCTACATGTCATCATCCGCCCAAGACTGGGTGGTAGTCTGATTCCCACTTGTATGTGACCGCGTCCTCCATGAGGACCTTTAGCATGTACGGCCTGACCTTATCCTGTGCCCTCTCAATCATTGATAGGTATTCAAACGTGAACTCGGCGATAGTGAGGGTGTCATGTAGCTAAGGAGTCTGGCCTGTACACATAGAAGTGGGGCCAGTCCATGTCAAATTTGACCTTATGCGCTGCAGAGCGCAGCTTTCCTGAGCGTTTACCTTTGTGAGCTGTGATTGGTGTTACTATTTGTAAGTGTGTTTCAGGAATCCCGAGGTCATGTACAGACTTACCAGTATGGTGTGAATCACTTGTTCCAGGAGCCTTGGTATGACTTTCACTGGACGTGGTGGGAATGGAACTATCGGTGGCAACAACATTTTCTTTGTCAGTAGGTGGTGTCAAACCTGAAATTGAAAATTGAATTGTATAAAAAGTGTACACATGTATATCATTTTCCAGACAACTGACTTGGTGTTGTCTACTGTCTTAGTGCGTACATCTATCTATGCAATTAATTTTACCATATCCTGTGCCCTCTCAATCATTGATAAGTATCCAAGTGTGAACTTGGCGATGTTGTTTATGGCAGTGTTTCCATGAATTTTTGGTGTGTGCTGACCAGCGCTATCACTAGTGTTTTTATTTGCTTGATGTTTTCCGGTGGTGGAGGCAGTGTTAGCTGTGGGACTTGATCCATGATGTTCCCGGACCATTCATTTTCTCCAAATATCTCCTGGGAATGATTTCTTATCACAGAAGTGATGGATTGAGTCCCGTGCGTTACCATTAACCCATCTGGTGTTGCATATGCAACGCAAGCCGGTAATCCATGTTCAATCAATTTATTCACAACTTTCTTAATGCTCTCCGTCCAACGTACATAATCACGTGTTTTTAATTTGCAAGACATTTTTCATATGATACAAGTTGTAGACTATATGCTCATGATACACGTTATGTTAAAACGAAGAGATCTGCGTTCATTTTATAGCTAACAGTTATCACCAATTAAGTCCATTGAACATTTTTGGCTAAAAGGCATTCTGATTGGTTAATCATGACACGTAATCCCTCCTACCTTAGACGTCTATAGGTGTTAAGCACGTAAGCGCACAGCCTCTCATTAAGACCACTTGTATATTGAGACAACCTCTATAATGAGACCAATTTGCACGGTCTCACACTTTCATAAATGTTTTTTGTTTGTTCGTCCGTCGATACGACGAGGACCATCTATCATCCACCCTAGGGGTGTGAGATCTGGTTGCTGTGGGTGCGCAGATGGCTGGTCAGGCCGATTCGTGCACGGAAGAGTCTCGGGCAGTGAGGACAGGGAATGGTGGCAACTGTTGCAGGGTTGGCAGCTCTGCTCTTTTTGGCTTGCCGTCGCGTTTCAGCTGCTGCCGTCCTGTTTGCCTCACATGATTTGGCACCCTGGTGGACAGTTGATCTCCACTTTCCTCTGTCTTGCGCTGACTGCTCCCATGTGTTGTGATCAATGTTGAAGGCTTTCAACGAGGCTTTGAGTGTGTCGATGAAGCGCTTCCTTTGTCCACCTTGAGAATGCTTGCCATTCTGTAGCTCGCCAAACAAAAGTTTCTTTGGAAGCCTGTGGTCTGACATGCGAGCCACGTGCCCGGCCCAGCGAAGCTGGGACTGCATCAGGACGGTGTAGATGCTGGGCAGGTCAGCACGAGTGAGTACCTCAGTGTCTGGGATCCTTTCTTGCCACTTTATGCCTCAACTCCTCATTGAGAGCCACCTCCAGGTCGCACCTCTGCCTCTCCAGCCCCTCTTGTCTTCTTCTCTCTCTCTGGTTGATATTCATCCTCGTCTCTTACCGCCTGATTCCACCTGCGCTCGATGGCCGATCCATCCCGTAGATGTCTACTATTTCTTGTGCCATTTATTCTGTAACCAAAAGAAAATAGCTATCTGATTTGGGCTGGATTATTTGTTCTCCACCCCGTAAAGAAAATTTCCTCTGGATGTAATGATTTACCCTATAACTATTTACTAATCATCTTTATGAGCAAATAATCCTGAGGAGTTATTAAAATACTTCTATTTTAATCTCCAACCCCCCTCCCAATTCCAGTCATACTGGTGAATTACATGTTTATTGTTTATCTCAAATATTGTATATCTTCACGCAGCACCTCGACTTCCACCACCACTACAAAACTAATTAATCTTAGTTCATGCAAACTAGTTTTCTTCTTATAATTATTTGGTTAGATCTACACATAGATATTTTCTACATTTTCTATGGCTAATTGATATGATACTCAGGTGTACTCACTGTTCCAGGGTCGACCATTCTGAGTCTTTATATTAGAGGTCCAGTCGGCTCGGCGCCCTCCGCTGTCTGCGCCGGAACTGCTCAGCTGAGTCGTCTTCCACCTGTCGATCACTTACCTCATCATTATAGGTTTAACTTTTCCGGCTTTTTGGCCAAGTTAAGAGTGTCTCATTTTGTTTAGATCAAGTTTGAAATGTATTGTATTGCATTGGGAGAATCTGGAGATCTCGTTCCAACAAATTTTCTGAATATATGCAAATCCATTGCAAATCTTATCATCACTATTTCTTGTACAGTAAAAATGCCATCTGTTGCCCCATTGGAACTAACTGAAAAAATATTTGACTGTTCAACTTGATGTAGAAGGTCAAGCTCAGCAACTTCAGCAATACTCACAGTAAATCTCTGAACAACTGGAACCCACTTTGCAGTCCAAATTCCTTCCGTTGGAGAGGGTTTCCGCTGATTGGTGATCTGACCATACATTTTCTCGTGTTTTATTTTCCTTTTCGCTCAGTCATAGCTTCCTTATTGAATCCTGCTTTTATACAACGAATGCATTCATAATTTGTTGATAGCAATTCTCTGATACACAAATATTTATTGTGTTAGCATCTTCTAATGGAAAAGATTTTCATTAGTATATAAATCCATAATCTTAGATTACTATTTAATTTTGTCTTTGTTTTTTCCGACATGGACTTCGGTAGACATCAGCGCATGTGCAAAATACAGGGTGTCATTTAAATAGATCCGCGCACCTGGCTACAATTTTACAGTCTCATATCGGAAATGCTGTGATTGGCCGGTTAAGAGTGTTTATGTCTTTGTTCGACATAATGAAACCCACGTGCGATAGCAGGAAGAAAAATGGGTCACAGAACAAAGAAATTTGTTCGTAGATGTTAACATTGTAAAGTATATGTTTAGATTAACTGAATAATCTTTGTTAACTGCCCATTAGGAACAATAATGTATTGTTGTAGGGAGCGTGCTGTGATTGGCGGTTTGTTACCGGCGACCTTTTATTAGTTTAAAAGCTACAACACCATGAAACTAGTTTAAATGCACTGCTCCATTGTTTACAAGATAAAAGCATGTGGTCCACGATAACTTGTAGGCAAAATAAGGTTAATTCGTTGTTTGTCACCCCCAAATGCCTTCCAACTGAGGACATTCGTTGATTACTCCATTGTTTACTTATCTCTATAAAGGGAAAATGTTAATGCAAAGCAATTTCTTCGTTATTGTTTTTTCTGTTGAACACTACTCCGTTGTTGAGAGATTTGCTGTATTAGGAAAGTTTGATATAGCTGCCGGGTATGTTTGACACCGGGTGGGGGTGGGGGGTGGGGGGGCAAACGGACCACCGAGGCTGGATTAATCATGGGTAGGGGAGGTGTCCCATTGGAGTCATGCAGAGCAGAGGTGGTTGCTGGGATGGGGGTGTTGGTGGGTGGAAGGCCTGGCGCATCCAGTCCTCCCCCATCTGCACATGACTTTCTCTTATGAACAGCTGCCTCTGATGCACATCCATATCCTCCTCTTCCATCTGTTTTATCAGGTCCTATCTCTTCATGTTGGTCCTGCAACCAGGCAGACTGCACAGTCAGGGTGCCCTGGTTGAGGCGTAGCTGCTCTTGTTGTAGTTTCATCTGATGAGATGGCAATCCATCCCATCACCCCCTATAAATCAACGCATCATTCTTTGTTTTCTTCACAAGTGGTGCGTCTTGTGGTATAGTCTCAGGCAGTTCAGCTGACTGATGACTGGTCACACCTGTCTGATAAGTTGGACCTTCCTGCACCTCTTTCACAGCTGATGACGATGCACACTATTCTTTGATCGCTTTGTGACGCTTCTTAGCTGTTATTGTTGAAGCATACAAGCGTCTACGGCTTCTAATCTTATCTCTGGAAAATACCACTTTCTTTGTAAAGTTACCAGGAGACAACCTTAGTCCTCTGTGTCTCTTTTTTGTCCATATTTTGTCTATTTCTACTACCTCTTCCTTTGGTATAGAGTTCCATTGATCCTTAATTTCCGTGAAGGTGTATATTTTCACCGGCACATATCCTTTGCGACATATTGGTGCTAATATTTCTCTGTGGGCTTTGGCAACTCGCGTTTTTGATTGAAAGCATTTTCTTTCAAAGTGGCATTTGCAAGGAAACCAATCTCTCCTCGCCAACTTTTCTTTATGAGATCAAGGAAATCAGTGGCATCCGTCTTTGCTTTTTCATCTCCAGCAATGGAAGAGCTAGCCCAGACCTCTCGAACAGGTCACACTAAGGTCTGCCCATGGCATCCTAGCCCTGGGCGTGCTCAATGTCACTCCTGCTCCATCGAGGAGGAGTCGTCCACCTCCACTGACCAAGGGCCGTCACCCCGCACTGTTCAATGGCGGCCGCCTCATGCCTTGACAGTCACTCTCCCTACCAGGTCAACTGGATCAGAGTCCTCACCTCTCTGGGTCGTAGTCACTCCCAGACCGTCAGGTGCTCGCGGTCGGGGGCGTCCTGCTGGTCTGATGGTCCTGGGGCTGGGGGCTTCCTCGATTCTTTGTTTTCTAATCACATTTCTTGCAAATTCTTTGTTTTCATGGAAAATTCTAAATTTCTTGCAAACTTATGCTTCATGAATCCTCACTATCTTTTATCACTCACAGTCCGCTTAAAAACTACACAAATACTCCCAATTATTTCAATGTGTTAAATGTTTAATAAATTGCTTTTAAATGTCTTCAGTATTACAATTGCTTATTTTTCCTCTAACCAAATAGGTTACAAAGACCACCCACTATAACCACCATACTGCTGGTGGTCCGACTGGTGGTCCACGTAGAGGCAGTGTCCTGTGGCGAGGGGTGCCATCTCCACCTCATACACCCCCGTCGGGCAGCAGTTTTTCATACGGTATACAATACCAATGGCTCGTGCTGTTCCCCTGGATCTGCCTCAAATTCGTTGAGGAACTTATTGAGGCGCCATGTGCAGCAAGGGCATGACAATCCCAACATAACACACCAATGAACTCACTTACATTCTCGTGGCAAAAGAGCATACAGCAAGCAAGCCTCTTTTTTAACCTTGGTAGTAATTTCGTACCACCCCAGACGCCGGATGCCTCCCCTTTGGGGGGTTGAGCTCACCCCGGGACCCCAGGGGGTTTGAGGGCCGCGCACCCTGGATGGAGATCAGGGCCACCTCCTTCCCCTGCAGCTCACCTCACAAAAACATGAAGATCTATACATTAGCGGTGTCTGATGACGAATGACTTGAAACTTTGAAGGTTACCAGTTATTAAAGAATATGTAATAGTTGCTGACTATAAAGCACCTATATTATAAGTACTATATGTGTGTGTAAACCTTGCATACTGTAGAAGTTCATTTTAGATGGTCATTAGTAAAAGTTCCTACCAAGGCTAAACATCTTGTTTTACATCTAAGAACACACGAAACATGGTGACAGCGCTGGAGACACATTAACAACGCTACCCACTCTATGAAGATATTGCGGTTTACTGTAAGCCTTGATTGACGTACATGAAACAATTGTGTCCTTCACAATGGCACCTCCAGAAGCACCTGCAAAAGCTAAACCTGTACCTGGCATCAAAGCACCGCCGCCCCTTATATGCGAAGCTAAACACATTGTGGACAACTGGAAACTGTTCAGGCAAAAGTGGAATAATTATGCCATCATCACGGATCTGAAAGTGCAACCTGCCGAATACCAGGTGGCTTTGTTCCTCCACACACTTGGTGATGAAGCTCTCAAAATATACAACGGACTGCAGTTCATCAAACCGGAATCAGAAAGAACAATCAAAGATATTATTGATGCCTTTGATAAATTTGCTGTTGGCGAAAGCAACGAAACATATGAGAGGTTTGTTTTTAATCAGCACAGCCAACAAGAAGGTGAGCCATTTGAAGTTTACCTATCTTCACTACGCCAACTTATCAAATCATGTAACTACTGTGATTCGTGCATAGAATCAATCTTGAGAGATCGAATTGTGCTTGGTGTAAGAGACTTAGAAACACAATCTGCTCTTCTAAAAGAGAGGAAATTGACACTTGAAAAGGCCATAGATATTTGCCGCGCAGCTGAAAATGCTACCATGCACATACAGGCAATGAGTATAGTACATAAACAGAGTGAAAATGTGAACAAGGTAAAAGCTGAAAAATCTAGTAAAAGTACAAAAGTTGTGACAAAAATGTGCAAATATTGCGGATATGAACATCCTATGCTGAAAAGCAAATGTCCAGCCTATGGAAAAACCTGTTCCCGGTGCAAAAGAGACAATCACTTTGCTAAAGTGTGTGAGAAACGTGACGCTCGCAACAGCCAAATAAATGCACTACATGCTGATCCACATAATATGCCCCTCGAGGAATCTGATGACGAGATTGTCGATTCCATAGGATCAAAGGGTACCAGCAAAGACATCAGGTGTCGACTGCTCCTCCTACCTACCAGAACAGAAGTCATCTTTCAAGTTGACACGGGAGCCTCTGTCAATGTTCTACCATTAAAATATCACCCTGCAAATATCCCCCTTGACCCAGTAAACAAATCACTCTATGCGTGGAATGGTGAGAAAATTACAGCCCTGGGTTCCTGTATACACACTGTATGCAACATGCTCAATGGTCGCCGCTATTCAATCGAATTTCTGATCATTAAGGAAGATCTCACACCTATTCTAGGTCTAAAAGACAGTCAAGTCATGAGATTTGTAACCATCAATGAAGAAAATTTCGAACGAGTATTGAAGATTGATCTTAGTGAGTATGAAGAAGTCTTCGATGAGTCTATAGGTACCTTCCCTGGCACACATAGCCTAAAAGTTGACACTAATGTGAAACCTGTTGTAATGCCAGATAGGCGCATTCCTTTGTCTGTCCGACCTCAGCTGAAAGAGGAAATTGATGATCTTGTATCCCGTGGCATCATAGCACCAGTAGATGAGCCGACTCCATGGGTCAGTCAGGTAGTTGTTACTAAGAAGAAATCTGGAAAACTGAGAGTTTGTATTGACCCCAGGGAGTTAAACAAGGCTCTCCTTAGAGAACACTACACCCTACCAGTCCTTGAAGACGTCTTACATGGGCTACGAAGGTCCAAGGTATTCACAAAAGCAGATCTTGCCCATGGTTACTGGCATGTAGCACTAGATGAACACTCAAGCGTGCTCACAACTTTTCAGACATGTTTTGGAAGATACAGATGGCTCCGTCTTCCATTCGGAATATGTGTTGCATCTGAAATATTTCAAAGAAGATTACTGGAAGCGCTAGAGGGTCTAGATGGTGTCGTGTGTGTGGCAGACGACATCATAATCCATGGGGAAACACTAGAAGACCATGATAATAACCTTAAGTCATTTCTACATCGCTGTCGCGAAAAGGGCATTCATCTCAATAAAGCAAAGTTAGAGCTTAGAACAGATGTGTTGACATTTCTTGGACATCAAATAACTGCAAATGGTCTAGAAGTGGACCCAGAAAAGGTTAAAGCCGTCTCGGAATTGCCTGCGCCCAAAGACCTCAGCCATCTGCGAACCTTCATTGGAATGGTCAACTACATGGCAAAGTTTGTGCCCAATCTTGCGGCAACACTTAAACCTCTGCTAAATCTTACAAAAACAGATGTTCGTTGGAACTGGTCTTCAGCAGAACAAGAAGTTTTTGATACGGTTAAGGCACAGCTGACTAAGGCACCTGTCCTGGCATTCTATGATCCTAGTAAACCCCTTACTGTAGAAAACGATGCCAGTGAATATGGTCTGGGAGCGGTACTCAAACAAGGTGGGAAGCCCGTAGCATATGCCAGCCGTGTCCTGTCAGACACCGAACGAGCCTATGCTCAAATCGAGAAGGAGATGCTTGCTGTGATACGGACTTCAGAAATTTCATCACTACACCTATGGTCGTAAGGTGACTGTAGTCACTGACCATAAACCCCTTGTCAGCATTGTGAAGAAGCCATTGCATTGTGCTCCCAAGAGGCTACAGTCTATGTTGTTAAAGTCGCAGTCCTATGACTTTGATCTCATCTATGCTCCAGGTTCTACCATCCCTGTAGCTGATGCCCTGTCACGTGCACCTGTCCAAGGGCCCGAACCACTTGGAGCCGAGCATGAGACTGTACACAATCTTTTCCTTTCTCAAATGAAACCCAAGTATATCCAAAAGGTCAAAGAGGCCAGCAGAAATGATGAGGAACTTTCACACTTGCGAAAGGTTATAACTGAAGGATGGCCAGAAGACAAAAACGAGCTTATACCACAACTACGGCTGTATTTTCCATATCGAGATGAGCTCACTGTGCAAGATAGTGTAATCCTCCGTGGCCAAAGACTCATCATTCCCAAATCTCTCAGAGGAGACATGAAAGCGAAGTGCCATGCTGGGCATCTTGGCATAAATTCTACACTACGACGTGCTCGTGACATATTGTTTTGGCCAGGTTTGTCAACTGACATAAGAGAATATGTAGAAACCTGTGGCATTTGCTCATCTATGCCAGTTAAACAACCCCTAGAACCAGTGATCTCAAGAGACATGCCAGAACGCCCCTGGCAACGTGTTGGAGCAGATATTCTGAGCTTTGCAGGTCACGATTACCTCATCACAACTGATCACTTGTCTGCCTTCTTTGAAGTTGACCATCTGCCCAACATAAGTGCAGATACTGTAATAAAGAAACTTAAGAAAAACTTTGCACGCCATGGCATTCCGGAAGAGTTGACGACAGACAGTGGCAGTCAATTTACAGCAGCAACATTTAAAGACTTCTCTCAACAGTGGGATTTCAATCATACCATGTCAAGCCCTGGAAACCACCGCGCTAATGGGGTCGCTGAAGCTGCAGTGAAAACAGCAAAGAGAATATTCAAGAGATGCAAAATAGCAAATGAAGACCCGTATTTAGGTCTCCTAAACTTTCGAAACACCCCCAATGAAAGTTCTAATCAAAGCCCAGTACAACAACTGTTTGGTCGAAGGACCAGGACACTTCTACCAACCACAAGTGATAAACTGACACCCCAGACACTCGGCAGTACAAAACAACACAAGGAGGACAAGACTGCCAGTACAGTCATCCATTTAAACCAGCCAAGAAAAGACCTGCCACCGCTTACGATAGGTGACACAGTGCGCCTTCAACCTATTGATAAGAGCAACATCTGGAAAGAGGCCACCGTCACCAAGCAAACAGCCTCAAGAACATATGTGGTAGAAGATGAAAAGGGGAAAAAGTATAGACGGAACAGAGGATACCTACGAAAAAGTAGGAAATCACAACACAGCATACCCTCTCACCCTCCAACAACAGCAACAAGGAGTCTAGCAACCCCTGACACAGCACGAGACACAACGCCTGTTCAGACTGAAAGGGCCACTATCAGTGCTGACTGCACATCCACAGAACCAGTACAAAGTGACAACCCACCTCGAAAACAAACACTACCGTCAGAGGCACACACAGTAACACGTTCAGGAAGGAAAGTGATAAAGCCAGAACGTTATGATCAAGAACTTTTAAGCAATCAGAAAGACTGATATATTTTATCATTATTTTGTAAATATGTATATATGTAACTTAACTACATTGTCACAATATTATGGTGCTTGTTTTAAAACGAAGGGAGATGTAACGTGTAATAGTTGCTGACTATAAAGCAGCTATATTATAAGTACTATATGTGTGTGTAAACCTTGCATACTGTAGAAGTTCATTTTAGATGGTCATTAGTAAAAGTTCCTACCAAGGCTAAACATCTTGTTTTACATCTAAGAACCAAAACAATGAGCTACTCAAAATCATAACACTCCCCCAATCTACATAAAACCATACAACAAAAAAAAAAAGAAATACTAACTATTTAATAAACACAAATTTTCTAACAAAAAATGACTTAACTAACAATATATATATAAGATCATTATCAACAATAATTAATTATTCAGCTCTAATAAATTATCTCAATCTTATCCTCAAAGTACAAAAGTACATATACATATAAAATTTTTTCTTACAAAAAAATATTAACTAACAAAATATATATATATATATATATATAAGATCAATATCACCAATTAGTAACTAAGCAAATAACCTCAGCTCCAACACCTCAAAAAGAGAATCATTAACTATTCTCACTCCAAAGTAGACTCAAAGTACACTGTCACATACACAGTTCACTTGTCCATATCCTCAGTTGTCCACCTCGCCACACTCATAGTCCACACTACTAGTCCACACTATTGCTAGGAACAAAGGTTGTTGTTACCACCGTTTTAGTCTCCACACAAACTACGAACACTTCAGTCGTCACCTCTGTTGTTGTGAAAGAGGTCCAATCCTCAGTGGGCGCTCTAACATGTGGGACCAGCGCCCCCTCCATGGGATCCGTAATGGGGTCCGGGTCCTGAACGTCTTGTATCAGCCCGGCTAACTCATCTCGGTGAGCCTGATGTCAAACAGATCGTCAAATCGAACAACTCAATGTTGGGCGGGCTGCCCAATGTCCTGAGGCCTGGGGACTCAACAAACTTTGGCTCGGTTGCTCCCGACCTCGAGGCCGGTGGCAGGGGCTCACTTGGCGACTCAACAAACTTTGGCTCCGGTTGCTCCACTATCTCTGGCTCTCGTCGCTCTAACGGGGGTCCCCACCGGCTGACCTGCGGCCTCTTCAGGGGTGGTCCCCAGCGGCTTGGCCTTGTTCTGCCCTGAAAATAAATAAAAAAAAAAAAAAAAAGGAAAGAGGAGAAAATATTGGTAGAACCCTGGAACAAAAACAACAACAAAAAAAATATATATATATATATACGTGGTGCGGGGATGTTAGTAACTAAAAAAATCAGCCAGGTGAGCAGGTCTATGGACCTGCCTACCGGTCCTCGTCACCTGACCCCTAGCTTCATCTGGCGTGTGGCTGTCCTCCGGTTCGGACTGTTCTTGTTCCTGGCTCTGCTCCTGTTATTAAATGCAATTTTATGAAATTTTGACCCGATGAACCCTGTTTGATCCCGAAAAATATATTTCGCTATCAAATATTTTGGGCAAACGTCATTTTTCCTTAAGAGTAGTATCTAAGGTACAAAAAAAATGTGTTTGCGAAAAAAGGGGGGGGGGGGGGGTTTCGATACGGAGCCCGCGGACTACTTGTTTTTCAGCCAAATAAAAGTATAGTTAGGACTCATTGTTATTACTTTATGTAAAAATAATAAGATAAATTGAATGTACCCACCCTAATGTTTCCAGTTCCCTTTCTGAATGCTTCATATGGTCTTCCATGTTGACTAGAATAAAAGATACCACATTTATATAGAAGTGACATCATTGCACAAGAAACAGACTATACATTTCATTTCATTCAGAACAAGAGGAGACAATACCCAGACACCAGGAAACAACGCTGCCTCCACTGTGGATTCCATAGTGGAGGAACATACAGAAATTGAGGAGGAACAGTGGAGGCAGCAAGTTGTGTTGTGTTCGGGTTTTTGAATGGCGCAAAATCTTCTTACTTCCTTTGTATGTTGATGTAAAATGTACAGCTGTGAACATCTGATGGGAGAGGTGGCCAGGGAACATCAATTGTGTTGTCTTGTATGTCTTTTTCTAAGGTACTGTGCTGACTTCTGCAGCAA
>JAGTTF010004962.1:0-10200 GCA_019095985.1 Streblospio benedicti | reverse complement strand
TGCGCTAAGTTGGGCACACGCTATACGACAGTAGGATCCACGCGACTGTCTTCTCTTGTTGGCAGACACTGATACGCCCCCCGACGCAAAACCTGCAACGAATTGCAAGGCTCGTCTGGCGAAGAGGCGCGGCAGTCGCCCCCTGTCCACTGCTAGAGTACATTGTTGATGTTGGGTCGACGTTAATCGAGCCATGGGATGACAGCTTCTGTCACGGTCCCCTCGAAGGGTCTCTTCCGCAACTCCACCCCCATCTCCTCGCCCACCCCCGATGCAACCTTACGGCCCCTGGGGATGAAGCTTTGTCTCTGTGCCTGGCACTTTCCTGTGCGCTACCAGACCGCCGCCCAGTCGCCACTGAAATGGTGTTTCCTGTACCCGCTTGCACCCAGAACCGGCAGTCGCACCGAGACTCTTGTCCGGGCGTGGCGGCTCCCTGCATCCTGCCTGTTCTCCCCAGTTGTGAAAGAGGCTCAGTCCCGACAAACCTCGCGGGTTTGCGGGGAACACACGCTGCGTGAACACATTCTCCTCGAATGCTCAGGCCGAGCGAACCCGAGGCAGGTCCTCCGGATCTCCCGCTCATGGTGGGGCGGGCAGTCGCTCTTGCGGGCGATCGCCTGTCCTCCCGAACTCGTGACGGCACACCCATGCACGGAGTGTCCGTTCGTCTTCACACTGGCTAGTAGCTCCCCATCATCTGCAATAGACCTCTGAGGTTGATTGTCGCTCGTATCAGCGGCAGAGGAAGCTCGCGACGCAGCCCCTCTGCCTACTCGTTTCCCTCCGGCGTTGTTGCGACCACAGAGTTTGCACTCTGGATCGGATTCTTGTCCTCCGGCTTCTTTGCCGGACGCCTGAAGGGCGCCGACTGCCACTCGGCGATACACTCGTGTGTTGCCCGAAAGCAACTAGTGCGGACGTGCCCTTCTATTGGCACTCCACATTCTCCAACCCGACTGCCGCGCCGGCCTCGAGGCTCAATGCATCGAGATCTCGACGTAGCTGAAGCAGCTTCGGTTCCCTTGCCCGACTTCGTCTTCTTCGCTCCCTGCTAACTCGCACCGCTAACACCTGCTTCACCACAGTCTCCCAGACGGGTGGTTGGGCTTCTCCTCTTCGACATTCGCCTTGTAGTTGGTCGGGTCACGATTCGCGTCTGACCAATTCCTGGGTAAGATGGCTAGATCTTGGATACATCATGACCTCGTCATACATTTGCCGAAGCGAAGCTGAGTTCAATCCCAATCCGAGCCAAGCTTGGCCGAATGATATTCCTTGCCGTGAACATAAGTTGAGCAGAAGTCTCTTTGTTGCCTTGCTTCGGGTTGTTGCAATGTTACATGTTGCAATGTTTGTGCAGACTATAATGTAATGCATATCATACCATAGTACATACTATCAAGTATTCTTATTCCTGTAAATATGTTCAGTTATAATAAAGCAAGCAAAACTAAAACATGGCGACCACGACGTGATTTTCAAATTAATTAAAACTGACTACTATTAAAATGAAATGTATGGACCTGCAACAGCAATAAGGACATAAATTGATGGATCATACCATGAAGTACAGGTACACGTTCTCTGAAACGCAATATAGAAGTGCATAAGAACTTATTTTATCTAGTAAATTAAAGTTCAGTACAGAAATGGCAGACGGCAATAGATATGTGCCCCAAACTAAAGTAAATTGGTCAGCTAATGATGCATACCAACAATTTAGATTATGGAGGAAAGAGGTAGAGCGAATCATAAATGGTCCAATGGCAAAAGACAGTGATTCCATAAAACTTAACACCACATACATTTGGGCAGGTGCCTATGCTGAAACAATGGTGGAAGCCCGCCAAGCAGAAGATGCATCTCTTAAGATAGAGAACGTGGAACAGTTACTTAATTGTCTAAGCCAATGTCTAACACACAAGACATTCTACAGGGAGGCCCGTGAAGAATTCTATAAACTGAAACAATCACCTGATGAAAATACGACGAGATTCTATAGTAGAGTTATAGAATTGTACAAATTGGCCGAGTTCCCTGAAGGCTCAGAATTTCTAGTAGTAGACAAACTGATTCATGGATGTACAAATATAGATTGCAAACGAAAATTAATGGCCTGTGATAAAAGCATAGACATAAAAAAATGTCTGGAATACTTACGCCGATTTGAGTCCGTTGATGTAACAATGAGTAGATTACAAGAGCAAAGTGTAGATACTACATGCAATAAAGTACATGCAAAGGGGTATCATAACAAAAAGACAGCATAATCTAACCGGAGAAAGGAGTAGAAATAAAAATATATGCCAATGGTGTAACGGTGAATCACACCCACGTTCAAAATGCCCAGCCAAAAACGCAAATTGCAATTTCTGTCACAAAATAGGTCACTATGAAAAGGCCTGCAGATTGAAAAAAAGGCCCGGGTTTACAAAACAAATCCAAAATGCGATTCGCGACTCCGACTCCGATGACACCCATTCTACTCATGAAGATCAGGATGAACCATTTCTTGATATTGGTGTATTAGGCAATGAAACAAGCAAACCACGGGAAGTTCTTGCTGACATTACATTTCACACTAAAAGACCTGCCACATTGCAAAGAAAAGGTAGATACTGGTGCAATGGTAACCTGCATGCCATCATCAATGCTGGTTGATATTGGAGTTAAATTAAGTGATTTACAACCAAGTAATGCCAAATTACGCGGTGTTACTGGAGCAGATCTTAAAACCTGTGGTGAATTGACTCTTCGTGCATCATGTAACGGTCATACGTGCAAAATCAGGGTGGTGATAACAGAGCTTGGATCAGAACTGATACTCGGTTTAGAGACATGTAAAGTATTCAGACTCATCACCATAGCCACAACTTGCATACAACGAGAGATAACCGAACATGTTGAAGCGGTACATATCATGGATGAGGCAGAATTAAATTACATCCCATTGAAACAGAAATGGAAAAAACATCTTCCCCTTGGCAAAGTGACTGGTGACCCATTGGAAGACTTGAAGTCCATTTTTCCTGATATGTTCGATGGTTCTGTTGGTTTGTTTGAAGGAGAGGTGGATTTAAAAGTATCACCCGAGGCAAAACCAATTCAACTTTCCCCACGAGCTGTTCCAGTCAGCATAATGTCCAAACTGAAGAGTCAACTTGACAAAATGGAAGAAGAGGGAATAATCAGAGCATGTCCAGAAACCACAGAATGGGTCCATAATGTAGTTATAGTATCAAAAAAGAACGGAGATATTAGGATCTGTCTGGATCCTCGAAACTTGAATAAATATCTGATTCGAAATGTTCATTATACAGCTTCTTGGCAAGATGTGCAGTACAGCTTTAAAAATGGTAAATACTTTTCAACACTTGATGCTAAGAGTGGCTATTGGACGAAGAAACTAAGTGAAAAAAGTCAGCTCCTAACAGCTTTTAATACACCATTTAAAAAGTACTGCTTTGTGCGCATGCCATTTGGGCTATCAGTGTCATCAGAAATTTTCTGTGAACAAATGGACAGAGTCTTGTCAGGCATCCCTGGGACATTCCCATGTGCAGATGACGTAAAAATTCAAGGTTCTACGGAAGAACATCACGATATTCATCTGCTTGAAACAGTGTCTAAAGCCATGGCAGCAGGCATAAAATTCAATCCACAAAAATGTCAAATAAAAAAGGACAAAATTGAATACTTTGGCCGTGTAGTGTCGAGGAAAGGTGTAGAACCGTGCCAACAAAAAGTAAAAGCTATAGTGTCACTTCAACCACCAACAAACAAACAGGAACTACAGAGTTTGCTTGGTACTGTAAACTTTATGGCCACTTTCATTCCAAATTTATCCAAAAAGACTCATATGATGCGTGGTCTCTTGAAAAGAATGTTCACTTTGCCTGGACAAGTGATATGGAACGAGAATTTGTGAGCATCAAAGAGGCTATTGCAAGTGCTGTAAGGCTTGTACACTTTGATCCTAGTCAACCAAGTGTGATAGAAACTGATGCATCATTGAAAGGTCTTGGTGCTGTATTATTACAAAATGGCAAGCCTGTTAAGTTCATCAGTAAGTCCCTCACAAAAGCGGAGTCAGATTATTCAAATATAGAAAGGGAGTTACTCGCAGTTCTTTATGCCTGTGAAAAGTTGCACATCTATATCTATGGACAAACTGTAACAATACACACAGACCATCAACCACTTGAAACCATTTTCCGGAAGCCCATCAGTCTTGCCTCACCGAGGCTACAGAGAATGTTACTTAGATTGAGAATATATGACCTACAAGTAAAATATGTAGGTGCAAACAGGGTTCTCGTGGCTGACACGCTTTCAAGGCTTCTTACTCCAGAGACTGATCCTGCTATAAAGAACCTTGACATTACAATTGCACAAGTCCTTGCAATCGGGTCCGTAAAACTCAAGTCGCTACAATTTGAGACAAAACAAGATGCCACACTTAAAGCACTTAAAGAGTTAATTGTTCAAGGATGGCCCGATAGCATGCAAGATGTACCAAAGATTATACATCCATACTGGTGTTTTAGAGATGAGTTGACCATGTTAGATGGACTCATAATGAAAGGAAGCCGCGTTGTTGTTCCTGCAGCGCTACAAAGGGAAACCTTGAAGAGACTTCATGAGGGACACCAAGGCCTTACTGCAACACTTCAGCGTGCTCGCCGCACGGTGTATTGGCCAAAAGCTTCAGGATGATATTAGTGCTGTTATCCATAGGTGCAATGAATGTCAAATTCACGCTAATAAGAAGCACAGAGTACCAGAAAGACAGGTATCAGCATCCCGTCCAATGGAGATAATCGGTGTTGATTTGTTTGAGTTCAAAAATAAGTCTGCTCTTGTCACTGTTGATTATTATTCTGGTTTCCTGACCATTGATGCTGTGATATCTCAGACTTCGGATGCAATCATCAAAGTATTCAACAACAACTTCAGAAAGTTTGGTCTAGCTCAGAGAATTATATCTGACAATGCGGCGTGCTTCACATCAGAGAAATTTCGAAACTTTTGTGTTGATCTAGAATTGATCATACAACGTCCAGTCCTCATTATCATGAAGGGAATGGCCGAGCAGAACGTGCAATACAAACTCTCAGACAGATACTGAATAAATCAAAATCCGACCTTGAAGTCACAAATGCTGTTCTTGCTTATTTAGACACCCCCATCAGCAATGACATTCCTTCTCCGGCAGAGTTATTCTATAACAGGAGAATTAACACCTCATTAGGAATGATGTTTGAGCCAACTATGCTTAGTGATACACAAAAAAGTCAAACTCTCAGAAAGAAGAGCAGCTCATTTACACACACCTAGTATTAAAGAAGAATATTTTGTTGACCAGCCAATATGGTTTACTGAAGATGGATCGCCCGAATGGAAAGCAGGTCAAATTGAATCCAAAGATACACAACCAGATTCCTATTGGGTCATAAACAAAGAATCTACACGTAGAATTCGTCGTAATATACATGACCTCAAGCCAACCAACAGAGAGAAAATCCTCTACCTACTGTTGAGACTGATGATTATGACATTCCATCACATGACTCAAGTAAGGGATCCTCTCAAATGCTGCCATCAAAAGAGGAAGAAGTGCTTTTTACCCAGTTGTGAATTATCACCAGAAACGAAGGTGGGACCGCCATCACCAATAAGAACAAATCCTAGCGACATGGAAATAAGGACACGTTCTGGCAGACTATCAAGACCACCAGATAGATACATGTACGGCATGCAAAAAAATGACTTTGATACTTCAAGTAGTTGCGTAAACTAGACATTTAATATATTTTTGTGAGGCAACAATTATTTACCATTTAAAATGCAAGAAGTGATTAGTAAAAATTCATAGTGCATTATATTTTATATGTATTTTACTTGGATTGTATATACATGTTGCAATGTTTGTGCAGACTATAATGTAATGCATATCATACCATAGTACATACTATCAAGTATTCTTATTCCTGTAAATATGTTCTTTATAATAAACAAGTCCAACCAGGGTCCCTTCGGCCGACCTCAGTTCCACATGGGAGGCGGTAAGGGTCCTAAGAGAACTTCCTACTCATTTCTATTCTCGATTGGGAGATTCAACAATGCTCCGACGCCTTGCTTGATAACCGAAGTCCACCAGCCATCCCGTTGGACAGAACCTGGTAAATCCGGGAGGCCCCACTAACTGTTGGGCGTGAATTGGGCCGACCCCGTGCCTTGGGCTCGGTTTCTTAAAGTTCCTGATGCGATCCTTGAAGGATACACTCGTCGGGACGCCTGGCGGTAAGTGAGTCATCCCCCCCCAAAAGAAGTTGACTCTCTACCACCCAATTGTAATTTCCGCTTGCGCCCAAGAACGCGTCTTCTACATGCCGCTTCCTCTTCCTTCCAACCGGCCTCCACTATCTTGTATTCGTCCAGAGCCCCCCACCCAGGGGTCTGCATGGCTTGCCGAGGGGGTTCGCGACTGCTCGCGATTCGCCCCCCGTCCGACGTGGAGTCCTCCCCCCCCTGGGCGTGTCGCGGCCACATCAATGCGTGGTCGGGGCACCCCCGTGTTGCTGGCTGTCTCCTGTCGAGGCCCCCTTGCGAGGCACCGACAGGGTGGATGGTCGACCTCGGATTGGCTCCTCTTCTTTCTCGCTTTGCCTCCAGTTGGAACGCCTCCACTCGCAATGAGTCAAAGGGCCCCAGGGCATCGCGCTGCCGTGGATCAAATTGGTGGTGGCGGGAGTGCTACTGCATCCCGCTTGCTTGGTGGCTCGGATTTCAGGGGTCCGAGTTCCCCATAATGTGAAGGGCGCGGCGGTTTCCCGCCAGCCGCTCCTTCTTCCCAGTTGCTGGGCGGCGCTTGACACGCGAGCGTCGCTAAAGCTTGGCCCGCTGTTGCCACGTCGCCTCTGCTTCACTGCAATCATTTAAATCTCCTCACGACGTTGCATAGACTCCATCCTTGGAGTCAACGCCAGCTCCCACTCGATTATCAGCTTGTCACTCTTCGCCAGAGCTCGGCACATTGGATGTCTCAGTCTGAAACAATGGCGCCGCTCATTGTAGCGCACCATTGCTTCCCGGATCTCGTTGCCATTGTGGTGGAGGGCCTCTAGGAACGCTGCTTGGTCCCAAACAGGCCAAGAAACAGGCGTGTCCAGTTTGCTGATCCCGTGCAGCGGCCACCCGCTGCATTGCCCTGGGAGGTAATCACAGGTCTCCCCCAGGAACAGCACTAACAGCACTATCCCTAGGACCACCTGAATCTCCTCTAGTCGAAATGATGAGTCTCTTCTAATGCTATGCTGATCAATGTATGAAGTCATTAACTCCCACATCTCTGTCCCGCATCCCGGCAGTGGAATGGCTCGCCTGACGATGTGACAAGTATAAGCCGCCTGACCCGCATCTCCCACTCGCACGGTGATACCCCTCGCTATCAGGTGACTTGACTGTCACTACTTCCCACTTTGTAGATAGGTTGAGGAGTTATACGGTTTCCTGCAGCCCGCAACCTGGCGCCCCAACACTTCTCACATGACTATAAATGCTTCATACGACTCTGACGGATGGTGGTCGCCCTGGTCGTGTTACGAACCTGGCATCCCCTGGCACTTCAGGCCCGTCCATGCTTTGTACGACTTCCCCATTGATGGGTTGTGCCCAGGTTGTGCGCTCACGCCTGGCATAGCTGGAATTCCCTCCCTGTTTCTCGCGATCGTGAGGAGATCCCCTTCTCGAAACCTTATCATTGTCCTTGTACTCACCGGCGACCCCTGGCCCCTTTCGCCGTCTCTATTTGCCCTGGGTTCGTTTTTCCCGACCCAGAAAATGTCGCTCTGCCACTTTTGGCTGGCGCCACCTTTCATCCCTTTGCGTTGAAGTAGCGGAGCTCCCGAAACCCCCGACCTTTGCAAGTCTGGGTCCGGGTGGTTGTCCGCGTCCGTGCATTGCTGGCCTTTGCCTGCCGGGCCCCGTCTCCAAACACATCTTCATCCTCCTCCGCTCTCTTGCTTTCCTGGCTAGCGGTCTCCCCACCTGAGTGAAGATCCACTCCTGGTTGTTTCTCAGGGCCTCGTCGTCGCCTCTCTTTCGGGGGACGGTGGCGGGTCCTGCTCGTTCTGTACCACGGGCACGCCTTTGCAGAGACTTCTTCCCCGCATCAGACTGCGTCAGCACGGGTCTTCTGGAGCCGTTGAGACAATGCCCCGGCCTATGGCTGTAGGCGCGGTGGAGGAACAGCAGGCTGGTAAGCCTGCCTGCACTCCGCCCGTCATGCTACCCCACGTTAAGGTCAGGACATTGCGACTGTGTGTCAAAGGTGGTGAGAACTCATTCTCACTGTTGATTCACGGGATTTCTTCACCCGCTTCTGTTTGGCGTGGTACGCGACCTCTCGCCTCCCTTCCGACATAAAGTGGCGGGGTTTGCGAGGATCGCCTCGTGGTGGATTAGGCGGCGCCGCAGTTCGCGACCTATCTCTTCTTGCTTCTCGGTCGACGACTGGGCAACACTGCCTCTGCGACCACTCCAGGCTAATCTCGAGGGGCGGAGAAGGTGTTCGCGATTAGCGAACCACCCCCTCTGGACGTTGTGGGTCGGACATGGTGACTGGATCTCACATTTGTATCGCGCCCGTAGCGTGTACTGTCGCGATCCTGGTCACGGCATCAAACTGTAAACAAAGTGGAATCGGTCGCGGCGCCAGTACCTGACCTGCGATGGTCACTGGGCAGCGCTGTGTTGTTTCGAACGCCACTGCCAGTCGAGGCTAGACGCGCGACTGATGACTGATCCCTTGACGATGTTGGTTCCCTTACTACTCCTCGTTGTGTTAACTGGTACCCCATACGGGCCACCGTCCAGCGTGCTGGGCGAGTGCCTGGTGACTAACAAGCCGGGTTTCACGACAGGCCCTTCACGGAGAGGACTTCGCACTAGGGTGGGCCATTTTTCAAGATTTTTTGACTTTTGTTTTGGATTTTTATGCTCTTCTGGATTTGGGTTCTCATAGACCTAAAACTTATTTTTGTAAAATATTTTGAAAAATTCCAATGGGAAATTCGCCCCAGCGGCACCTAAACCTCCGCCCTAGGGGGTTCATAAGTGAAAATTCATTTTCATCGTATCATCTTGCAAGATAGCTCATTTTGTAGGAAATTGTATGCTAAACAAATGTTTGTAATAAACATATAATCTAAAAGTCAATATATGTTGTCCTAAATTCACATTTATTGCAAAACAAATCACCTCAAATACAACGAATAGTACAGTGCACGCTCATTACATAGACAACATACAGATGTATGTTCTACGTGTCAACATGAAAAAGCTCAATTAATGCAACAAATCATCAATATACCATTATGAAGGCATAACATTTTAACAAATATTAACAAATATAATATTCCAATAATAAATCATCAACAGTATCTGAAGTTATGAACGTTTCAATAATCCTAAGCATTCATAAGATTTTCCCCCGGTTCAGGTTAGGGACTAATGAACGGCCCCTCCCCAACAAGAACAATATCGTCGAACATAACGTTCACATTTCTTGTGAACCTGATGTAATCTGTGATGTTTTTTTATATTTCTTTCCGCACAGTCATTGACAACTAACATAGACTTTGCAACACTACAAGCAAATCTGTAGTCCTCGTCATGCTGCCACTTTTCGGGTCCTCGTGTCAACCAGCCTCTTGGATTTTGCCCTATCAGATGGAAGAAAAGCCAGCTTCTTCCCAATACAACAGCTGATAGACATGGTTGCTGTGCAGCATTTCCTAACAACGGGACAATCTGAAAAAAAGGATTTGTTGACTATGTACAATGTAGTTTTATGTTAAAATATATCATATGTTATGCATTTGATGTCTTACATGGTAAAAATCTCATGCAATGTCAAGTTGCTATTACTTGCTCAAAGTGTCGACCTCCTGGCTTCCCTGGAAGAAACTGTGCAGGTGGTGCAGACTGCAGTAACATCCTGGCCATTGCAATTTTTGTTCCATTTCCTAGATCCTTGTCAAATAAACCAAGAACAACAAGTTCTGGACACAGGTACCATAGGTGGTTGTGCACAAATGTTTTAGCTGCTCTACTGATAACAGCATTGATCCTCTGAATAGAAATATACAAGTAGTATACAGTAAGATATAGCTCATCATGTAGAGGAATCCATTC
>JAGTTF010004955.1:8771-28298 GCA_019095985.1 Streblospio benedicti | reverse complement strand
TGACAATAGCTCTCATCTGTTCAGAAGATAACTAAGGATGGGAAGGTTATATGTTTTTGTAACAAAAAACTAAGGACACACACGTAATGTGCCGCGATCCTCCATAAAGAGACCACCTTTCTACTGAGACCGCCACTTTATGATAGACCTTGGATGGTCATATAGAAAGGATCTAATGTATATGTATCGCAGCATTACCGCACATTCTGTATCACACACAACCTTGGGGTCGTCGTTAGTACGAGTCCCGTTAGGGCCACTTGATGTAGTTAAATGGAACCTGTCTTTAGCTATGTCTATCGTTGGTAGAAATATGCTTGCTAAAAAGATATGAGAGAGAAGTTTGATGATGTATAAGCAATGGGAAACACAATGTATATCGATTTATTATTCAAATGTTATGTATTAATGAAAGTAACATAGATATTAGACATTAAACAATGCCGATAGGTGTGGTGTGAAAGAGATTCCCACATCCTGACAATGAATGCACATAGGTAGGTCCAGGGGCCGGTTGCACAAAGCCATTTTACGTTCACGATCATGTGTTTTACGGTCGTGTCAGTATTTTTTCGTAAAATTTCAGTTGCACTAAAAAAAATACGATATCGTAGATCATATAATTGCAGTTTTCATTCGTAAAAAAATCACGAATATCGTAAGAAAATGACCGGGCTAAAAGGTAGCGCCAGTGGCGTGGATTTGTTCTCATTTGTGTTATGTTTGTCGTTTGTAAATAAAATATTCATAATATTGGTTTGATTGAACATTAACTTGCACAAAATGGAAGCCTCTATTGAGGGGAGTATATAGCCTCGATGAAAATCCGTTCACCAACATTTTTATTCCCTAAATCACAATTTTCATGTACAGCATTCTTAAAATGCCACAGTTAAATACATGGTGCTAGAAAAGATGGTCTTACTATAGAGGTGGTCATTTTGGAGAGGTGGTGTGTTAAGATTTGCGTTGATATTGTAGTTTTCATTTGTGCATTAAGAATTATTGATTTATCTATGTATGTCAATCAGATTATTTTGATTTACTCGTTTAAATGCATTAATTCATTAGCAGACATCGACTCTGGAAGACAGTGGTTTGATTTACAATGAATATAATTCGATGTACAAGATTAGTACAGTTTGTACAGTAGAACCTCCAATTAAGTTCGACTCTCTAATCAGACTATTTCTTGCAGTCCCAAGCCTTCATAAAGAGGTCGACGGTCAACACACTCCATAAAGAGACCACCTATAAATTAAGATAGCATGGTGGTCATAATGTTTGCTCCACTGTATTCTAATATTGATAGAAATGTGAGCTATTTGAAATAAGTTTGCTGGTATATTCTGCCCCCCCCCCCCCCCCATTGGTCTCTTTTAGCATGCACGAATCATAGTCTGCATGGGTTTTGAACGTGGAATTGATAGTAAACATGCCAAAAATTCTATGAAAATAAGGTATTTTGGTGATAAAGGGGGCATACAAACCCTCGCTCCCCACCCATCCACCCACCCACCCTGGATATGCATGTGGTATTGATGGAAGGTTATACTGTACACGTGATCTTTTAAAATTGAAATGAAAGCCTTTAAGAGTCGAACAAGATAGAAACAAGTTGCTTATAAAGTCAGTTCCATTTACGGTAATGTACTACATTTTGCGATCGTAAATTCAAACGATGATACTGCTTTGACGACTACGAACATTTGGCTTTGTGCAACGCACGTAACGACCATCGTTTTCGTATCGTTACTCGTTTCGTGATCGTAAATTTTTGTTCGTATTTCGTGATTTGTTTGTGCAACCGGCCCCAGCGGGGTGTAGAGGGGAAGTGGCACTCTTTTTATATCAATATTTTGCATTTTCATTGGGGTTTGACAATCAGCTATGGTCGTGTGTGTTCTGAGATGCCTTCAGTGTGCTCATATTATTTATAAACACATGGACCTGTGATAGCATCTTATAAACCACTAAACTAGTGTAGGCTTACTTCAATTTTATCTATATCTTCATGCAAACCTCTGTTCCTGTAGAACAATGTGACATTATCAGTTTGACTAAGTTCATACTTGTGTGAGAGAATTCAGAAGATTTGACATGAGGCACCCAAGCACCAGATCCCCCCCCCCCACACACACGGTAAGCCCGACCCTGCTGTTTCTGACCAACAAGCTGGGCAGCTGTAAGTATTACGCACTGGTTCGGAAATGCAAGCTCCCTCAAAATCAATCCCAGATCTGCCACTGCTTGCCGTAAACATAGTAACAAAGCCATTTGATATTCCCTTGTCTTCTCAACATCATGGAGAGATCAATGATACAGGTTGATGAATAGCGCCAAAGATTAGCATACTTCAAATAACAATGATCCTTTACACACTTGCGCCCTCTGTGTGTGTCTTGGTGGCGACAAAACAAAGCCCTTGACGTGCTGTTATCAGTTGTACCTGGGGTCTACATGTAACTTTACATTGCGACTGCCAACATTAGTTTGTACTGCTAATTCAGACCCCAAAAGAACAACATGTGCAATGAATCCCCAATAAGGCCACCGTAAGGTGAGGCCTGTATAGTACAATTAGTTGTGTTTGCTGTTGGATTGCAGGTTGTGATAGTGAGCCAACCCCTGGGTGGATGGAAAATGCCCATAAACAACGGGCCCAATCACAGGTTACTGACTGACACACATTTCTATTGTGCCCCATTAGCTCAAATAACCATGTGTCGCAATTTCAATGTGATTCTAGGACGATCATTGCCCGGTCTTTTAAAAGCTTTTAAGTCGTTGCACTGTTTGCCGTCGCTAACAGTATCTGTCGTCTAATTTGCGGCTTATAAAATTTAGAATAACAACGCTAAAAACGTGGTTAGGGGGTCGTTATTAACGGCCACATTCACTTGGTTGTTAAGCCCTCATATATGTGTCATTACGCCCACCACACCTCTCCACATATAGCTAACAAGTGATGATCCTAGATTAAACACGGCTTGTCAAGTCTTATTTATATGTTTTTGAGCCAAAATTAGTCCTCAATATATTTCAATAAGAGAGTTAGTAACAAATTGTTTCTAATCTATGTGGCCACTGTCTTCATTTTTAGAAAACGTATTTGCTTATTAATGAAACATTTAAAATGAATTATTGGGGTCATTTGTGTTTTTCATTTGTTGTGTTTGGCAGAGAGCACAAAACTGATGTCAGTTGTTTAGGTATCGCATATAGAGTCGGTAAGGCTACACTTTGTGACAATTTATACTCCTTATACCAAACATGCACCGGTCGTTAAGATTCTTTATAAGCCTCAGCATTAAATAACGGAATGCTACAGGTGACTATTTTGCTCCAGGGAAGTCGTTCAATTTGTGGCCCTGGGCATCCAATATTTGGAGGCCCCCAGATCTTGCAAAAATAGTTTATGATTAACATGTTTTCCGTGAAAGCACCAAACAAAATAACAAGGAGCCCCAGCATATTTCAATCAAGACAAACACGTTATACCGATAAGTTGACAACTGAACATGGGAAGAAATTCTTGCTATTATCTGTACACATGTTCATGCTGATATTGTCTAAAGAGTTGTTTTGAATGCTTAAAAATCGACACTTATCTCAAGAAACAATGTAAAATGCGCAACAAGCAAATTAGATAGACATACAGTAGGTACACCGTGATAATTTAGCACAGTGATACACACTTCTGTGGTAATCTATGTGACCATGCGGGGTCCATGCTTCTGGGGCAGCACAAGAGGGAAACAAGTCGTCGGTCTATGTTATTCGTCTAAACACATTCCATACGGTGCAGATATATAAAACGTGCATACGGTGGAACCTGAGAAAGTTTATTTATTACTGTCCAGAAGTGAGAGATCACTTCGTTTGTGTCCATCGCACCTCAGCATGCTAAATTTTACGATTGACACTCCAATCTCGTGGTCAAATCCTACAATTGAGCATGCTACTGCACCAATCAGAGAATTGGCGATGATTTATGCAAGGAGTGATAGAATGGAATATGAGGATAAAGCAGTAGAACCTGCAGTGGAGACATCTGTTTTAAAGAGATCACCTTTATAAAAGACCGTATGCCGTTGTCCCAAACCTTTCCAAAGTGACCACAACGAATCTCCATGTAGAGGCCGGGTTTTCATGAGAATTGGAATAAGGGGAAATAGAACAGTAGAACCTGCAATGAAGGCAACGCTTTTAAAGAGAGCACCTCTGGGGTAAGCAACATTTCACAAGCCAGACATGACACAATTTGTAGATTTTATTCAACATACACGTCACATCAGTGACACACATATACGGTATAATCAAATACAATGGAAATATTGCGACGGATTTTTGTGAAATCATAAATTGCGATGGAATAGATTTCCGATGCCAAATCCGTGCGAACATGACAGATCACTAATACGTTCGATGGATGAACAAAATCACCACAGATTGACATAGTTTAGCCAACACGCCTTTCTACACGTACAAAACTCTGTCTGTCGCTGCAAAACAAAGCCCTCTGTTACACACACCTTGTAGAGTTAAGGCCGCAATAGGACTAGGGAACCAGTACACTTAAGTACTGGGTTTGTCATAAGGGCAGCACTAGTAGCTAGTTCAGTGCGACTGTCCTATTTCTAGAGACTGCATGTAACTTGTACAGTGGACCTCTGCACACACTGGCAGTTTGCACAGTGGTGATGATGCGCAGGCGAGAAAAGCTACATGTGAACTCAGATTACAGTACAACTCATCATTTTATAAAGGTTTAATCTAAATTTTGGAAGTATTTATAAACTTGTTTCTGTGTAAACACCACAATTAGAACATGTTTCATGCACAATGAACGGAAACGATTCAGATCCATTTAAGTGAATATTATCTGAAATATTAGTTTGAGGATTTATGTGCATTTTAGATGGCAAAGTTGATGAGCAATCATTTAAAAGGTTGGAATTCCCCGGCCCCTACCTGCCAGCAAAGAATGCAAAACACATACAGGAGGGCAAAAAGCTTACTTTGAGCAGGAAAAATAAATTTGATGGAAGGACAGTATGGAACATTACACATTGAAATGATTATTATGCCAAATCTGTTCTATCTAGTTGAACGAAAATTGGTCATGATGCTCCTCAAATCCTCTTCTAATGATTGCTAACGTTTCAAAGGGTTCAGATCACCTGAATCATCTACAAAACTTTCAACTTTTCCATGTTCCTCACCCTGACATTGATTTCCATAAATATATTATTCAATAATAGTTATACTAAATTGTTTTGTTGTTTCCATACTTCTTTAATTCTTCATTTTGCTTCTGGAATATAACTAACATACAAATATTTAAAGTTATATTTTTTAAATTCACAAAACCCATAAAATAGTCCATATTTTCCTTCAATCAAAATGAAAATCTATAAAAAGTGACACCGTTTGACAAACTACCAAGGGTAATTAGAAATATTTTTCATATATATTTCATTGGGTACAAAGTACAATAACCGAATACATATGCAATTTTACTATACATATTTTGATTTTCATGGGTTGAAAGTAAACATGCCGCCTAAGAAAAGAAAAATTAGTGAGGGTCAACCGCCAGAGGCAAGTGAAGATGATGTGATGCCCGACACAAGGATAACACATGATTCAGTAAGTATGTTTTTTTTCAAATATACCTCTCTTGGCATACAATTTTTCAGAAACTCTTATACACGTTTGCATGCTGATATTGTCTAGAGAGTTGTTTAGAATGCTTAAAAATTAACACTAATATCAAACGATTGAACATGACACATAAGCAACATTAGATAGGCCTACAGTAAAATAGGTACCGAGTGATAAGGGAACGACCATCATTAATTGTCATTTGGTGGGGGGGGGTGGTGTGGGTGGGGGGGGGCTGAATTTTCATTGGTCACAGAGAGGGAGGGCACTCAATTCTCAAACTGAAAAGGTAATATCTTACGCACCTTTGTCGCAAATTGATGCATTCCTGCAATATGCATGCTTTTTTATTTAACTGTACTGTAATGTCAACAAGTCAAATAGATTGCTAAATATGTATTCATTGACCCTTGACAGTGAATGATTGATAGCGATACACTTTAAACAGTTTATATGGAATCTGTCCAATATCAATCTTTATAATACGAAAGGATGTCATTGGTTTTATTTATCTGTGTGTGTGGGGGGGGGGCCTCAGTTTCTTAATGTTCATATGGGGAGGGCAATCAATTTTAACGTAGAGAGTTAAGGGCGGTCATTTGGTATTGACGAGATAAAAAATTGAACACCCTCCCTAACTCCCTGATGGTCGCTCCCTAAGTTAATGTAGTCATGCGCATTATAAGATGGAAAACAAGTTGTTGGTGCTGGTCTGTTTTATTCATTTTATTCGTTCACACATATTCCATGTTGTGCAGATACATACAACGTGTGCACAGTGCAACCTGTATGAGAAGGTGCCCACTGTACGTGCACACAGCGTATTTGGTTGGTGATAGCTGATATTGTATGAGCAGAGGTTGATCTTCTAAATCTCCTCATGTTACAAATGCAATTTTTCACTGCATATTATCTCTGTATAAAGGAGAACCCCCGATTAAGAGCTCATCATAAAGAGACCAACTCTATGATATGACCACTTTATTTGCTGTTAGAGGACAGTGATTTCTTTTTTAACGTTATTGTTAGTAAATACAAATAGCCAATGCAAGGTAATTCATACCATTTTTTTTATTTTGCATCAACTAGTTACATTTTTAATTGCTAAATACAAATAGCCAATGTTCAAGGTGCTCAGGACAAGCCCTATTTCGTTCAAACTTTACACAACTATTTGGTATGACGCGACACCAAAGTGATTTGATTTTGGGCACTTTCCCAATTAAAGTGTGCTTTCCATAGTGCCATTTTGGGTTCATTTTCAACATTTTCTGCAATAGTTTTGTTGATGCTTGTGAGAAAGCATTCAAACTTTGTACAATGCTTACATGCCTACTGAACATTAACTGTATTCAATTTTGGCACTTTGCCAATTAGAGTTTACCTTTCAGACGGTCATTTTAATTATTTTTCTTTCTATTTTTTCCACTATAGTTTCAATACTGTTCGAAACATGACCATCGAATTGGCATAGTGGTTATATTGGAATAAAAGTGCTCAGAGAGCACAGCGTTACCATATTAATATTGACTTATGGGCAATAGATATTTACTTTAGCCACGTTTAGGATGAGTCATGCATCAAGTAAGACGTTTTTCTACTTTTATTGCAAAGCGAACATCTTTATTGCCCATGTGTCAATGTTGCTCTAGCGACGCTGTGCTCTCTGAGCACTTTTGATCTAGTTAGGGTAGGAATATCCATCAAGATTTATATTTTTTTGCAACACTACTACTCACATTTCTGGCTAATCCACCGTTTTTGTCACTTTGGTCAAAGGCCCTGTGAAGGGAGCCGCAACGTCAAGGTTTGTTGAAATGTGAGTAGTAGTGTTGCAAAAAATAAAATCTGAATCACTGCATATTGTCTCTGTATACAAACGGCAACCAACCTGTAACTACTGATGCTGCAAACACGGTTCTATCACGAGTTTCTACAGGAGAACCCCCAATTAACACCACCTCCTAAGGAGACCACCTCTATGATATGACCACTTTATTTGCCGTTAGAGGCTTTCATAAACAGATCACTGCCGTCCTTCACTCTATACGAGAAGCCAGTGATTTCTTTTTAACGTTGTTGTTCAAGTAAATACAAATAGCCAATGCAAGGTAATTCATACTACCATTATTTTGCATGAACCATTTTGTAGAACAGGTTTACTTTGCTACACATAGTTGGCTATGACAATAGCTCATTAAGAATGAGAAAGTTATGATTCATTTTGTAATAAAGACTAAGGAGACACGTATTGTGCAGCAATTCTCCATAAAAAGCATGCCGCGATCCTCCACAAAGGGACCATCTCTTTGACAAGACCATTTCTCGCAGTCTGGGGCTTTCATAAAGAAAGAGCACCTCAATCCGCCTGATAGAGACCACCTCTCTCTACTGAGACCACTTCATGACAGACCTTGTGTAGCCGTATTGGCAGGTACTACTGTGGTTCTACTGTTCTACTAAGATCATGTATAAAATGAGACCACCTCTATAATAAGACCACCTTTATAAGACCCTTTTCACAGTCCCTAATGTTTATAAAGAGATTGTTTCATTGGCAATGATTTATGCAAGGGGTGATGGAATGGAATATGAAGATGAAGCAGTAGAACCTGCAAAGGAGACATCTGTTTTAAAAGAGACCACCTTTATAAAAGTACCCCAATTGTCCCAAACCTTCCAGAGGAAGTGACCACAATGAATCTCCGTGTAGAGACCGGGTGTTCATAGGAATTGGAATAAGGGGAAGTAGTACTGTAGAACCTGCAATGAAGACAACGCTTTTAAAGAGAGAGCACCTCTGTGGTAAGCAACATAGCACAACCCAGACATGACACAAATTGTCAGACTTGGGTCCATTTTTTTTCATTATCATTAGCAATCATTATTCATAGGAAAAAAAGAGAGCACCTCTGTGGTAAGCAACATATCACAAGCAAGAAAGGACGCAAATTGTTTTATTCAACAGTTTATTCAACATACACGTCACACACATATAAGGAAAAATCAATTACAATGGAAATATTGCGATGGATTTTTGTGAAATCATAAATTGCGAAGGAATAGATTTCCGTGCAATATAACGCATAGGCAATGCCAAATCCGTGCGAACATGACAGATCACTAATATGTTCGATGAATAAACAAAATCACCACAGATTGACATAGTTCAAACAACACGCCTTTCTACACGTACAAAACTGCGTCTGTTGTTGTAAAGCAAAGCCCCTTGACATGGGCTTATCAGTTGTCTTTCCGTACAAGCAGCATTCATGTAGCTAGTACAGTGCGACTGTCCTCACAGGTCACTAGATAGGGCTGCACGGTGAGACCTGTATGATGCATATTAAGCAAGATACCTTGCACCAGATTTGAAATCAAGCACTGTGATATACCAAAAGTTGCGGAATTTTGTCTAGTTTAAGGCGCTGCCTGATGCCAGAGCGGGAAGTGCAGGGAAAAATTGAGAAAAATTGTGGTTTCCATGGTAACGTCAGCATAAAATTAGACCAAAACTACAAAGAATATAAAAACCATTACAATATCTTTGGTATGTTAGACAGAGATAAGTGTGATATCTCATATAAAAAGGTATTTGAATCTGCTTTCAGGGTATTACAATGAATATGCAAATTACCTCATTTGCATATGCCTAATTTGCATAAACATAGCATTTTTTAGGTTTTTGATACAAATGCAATTTTTAAGTTTTTTGGTGAAATTATTATTCATGCAATCATATTGATATTATTCACCATCATTAACAATACAATCAAGCACTCACTAAAACATTTGGGTAGGATCGGATTACAATTGAAGATTTGCCAGACTAATATTTCTGACCATTCCAATTTAATGTCTAATACAAAATCATGTATTAGTTGTCATTTTAAGTGTTTTTTTGTCAGCAAAAATGCAAGAAATTGTTTTTATGATTTTATTCCAATAGATATGATGCCCCTCTATCCCAGAAAAAAGTCTACCAAAATTACCCAATCCAAAATAGGTTTTTTAGACAGTTTTCAAGATGGTCGCTGGGCATATCGTAAAAAATATGTTTTTTTTTTTTCTAAGCTACATCAATGTGTAATACATGGAATTCGGGGCTAACAGGGTCGCTGATTCCATTTCCAGTATTATTTAAATAATTTGACCTTATCTTGACCTTCAAATCCAAGATGGCTGTCACTTACCACGTAGTTTTACATATTTTACTTTTTGTACCTTACATCAATGTATAATACCTGGCTTTGGGGTATAAAGGTGTCACTGATTCCATTTTCAGCATCATTTTAATCATTTGACTTTTATCTTGACCTTCAAATAAAAAATTGCTACTACTTTATAGTGAACATTTTACGTATTTTATTTCTAAGCAATGTTGCTGTAATACATGTATTTTTAGATTTTCAGCGTTAATTGCAACTGCACTGTATTATTTTTACTGATTTAACCTGATCCTAACTCATAAATCCACGGTGATTTCATTTATATCGAAATATAATATATATACTGGTAAACATAATTTGAATGGTAATGGAATCTCAGCGTCTTCATACCTGTAGTCATGAGAGAGTTATGCACAAAGATTCTTACAGTAACAAAATTTATTCTAAACCAAAGAATATTTCATACAACAAATAGATACAGATATATGTACATTTATAAATATACTAGCTGTTTACCCGGGTGTTGCTCGGGTTGAAGCAGATGAGATCCGGAACACATTAAATGCTCCTCCCTCCCCATCCTTCCTCATGTCCCACATCCCTCGAACCAGTTCTTGTCAGTATACAGGTCTGTAACAGATTAAATACATCTCCATCACCGTCCTCCCATCATAGTATGTCACAGCCATTTACACAGTAAATGTACTAAGTATGGCAATGATTGATCCCTCTAATATCCCTCCCCCAGATACTGCTACCCCATGGTAAATACGTGCGGAGCAGTTTAAATGTCCCACTCATCCCTACCCTTCCTTCCACCAACCCCTCTCTTCTCTCCCTGACCCTCTCTACCCCATCCCCATCTAAACAGGTCCGCAATTAATGCACCCCCTTCCTGCTGCTGCTCTGGTTGAAACGGAAGAGATCTGGAACATACTAAATGCTCCTCCCTTCCCATTCTTTCCCCTGTCCCACATCCCTCACACCAGGCTGCCGTCACTACACCGGTCTTGGAAAGATTAAATGCACATCCATCACCTTCCTCCCACACTCATATATGTGACAGCCATACACACACTACATGTATGTGTCAATGCTTTGATCCCTCTAATATCCCTCCCTCCAACTACTCCCTACCCGTGCTAAACACGTGCAGACCATTAAATGTCAATCACCCCCTTTCTGCTGCTGCTCTCCCGGGTTGAAATTGATGAGATCTGAAACAGACTAAATGCTCCTCCCTGACTCACCACCAGCCATACCCCCCAACCCTTATGGACACCAGCCATGCCCCCCGCCATATGGACACACACCCCCTTTCTGCCAACCCCCACCTCAAAACAGGTCTGGAGCAGATAAAATGCACGTCCATCACCATCACCACCCTTCCCAGCTCCCTCGTTGTATGACTGTACGTGTGACGTGCAACGTACGTTTGGCATATCTGTGCCTTGTGGCGTGCAACGTACGAGCACTTGCATCATACAAGGCTGATACAGTGAGACCTACAATAAATGATTTTTTTCTACTAGAATGTTTACATATATTACATAAATACATACGTACGTACGCATACTACTGGTAGATACATTCATACTGGTACATACATACATACTGGTACATACATACATTCATACTGGTACATACATACATACTAGTACATACATACATACATGATACTGGTACATACATACACACATACTGGTACATACATACATACTGGTACATACATACATGGTACATACATACATATTGGTACATACATACATACTGGTACATACATACATACATGATACTGGTACATACATACATTCTGGTACATACATACATACTGGTACATACATACATACTGGTACATACATACATACATATTGGTACATACATACATACTGGTACATACAAAGCTGGTACAGTGAGACCTACAATAAATGTTTCTTTTCTACTGGAATGTTTACATATAAGAGACAGAGTAAACAACAGAATTTTTCAACCTGCACCAATTGCCAACTATTTTACATATTAGCGATCTAGGTACCTTGCTCTTGCTTTCTAACTACTTTTGGGCGCCATAGGCTGAGTATTTACTACCTAAAATCAGCATTTTTACATCACACCAAAATATTTCTCAGTACACAGAGTTGTGGGAAAGATGGCTGCCAGAAATCTGGATCAAATGAATTCCTGGTCATTGATTGGTTGATAGGACAAGCAGATTATTTAGTGCTCATCTGTCATCAATGACTTTGTCAATGTAAACAATTACCATAGATTAGTTGTGAATGACCAATTTAAAAATGAATGAACAGCAAGAAATGGCAGTAAATGCGGCTTTAAATGGGCATAGCTTTTTTCTCACGGGAAGCCCAGGGACAGGAAAGAGCTTCACCACAGCAAGGATTATCCAGAGCTTAAGGTAAGATTATTAAATCACTAATCCAAGCTTTATGATATACAGCAGTAAACTCATAACATCACTCTTTGGATAGGTAAAGTAAACAATATATAGTTTATCCATTTGTTAAAATATGTTAAATTCGTGTGGGTTGGATAGCAATATACACCAGCACTTGAGCACCAGGCACTGAGTAGTATATTTGTTTACATTTCGTGACAGGTGCTTTCACCAAACACAAATTGCAAACTTCCGAAATGTGTAGAATATGCAAAAGTTGCTGTGAAATGAAAACCTACCACATTAATTTCATACCCCCCGTATGTATTCCTGATATATAAAAGATAATTTCTTATTGTGTAACCTCTTACAAACATTCATCAACGACAAAATTAAAAGTTGATGTGTAACATATCACAGTATCATGTGTAGATCTATCCAGAAATGGAAAAACATTTTTGTAGTTTGTACTTTTCAAATAATGTTAATAAGTAATGATTATTTTATTCTGTTTGGAGTCAATCGTAATACTTTGAACAATGTATAATACCTGAATTGATATTTAATTTTGGCTTCTGTATTATTATGGAGACATTTATTTTTACATTAAAACAAAACTAAAGTGTTATGACATATACATTTGGAGATAACTTTAGATTTAGAAAATGTCCACAATGGACTATTAGTCTTGCTAATTTTGCTGTTTCCATTGTGTTTATGCTGCATGCAAATATGTCAGAGGCAAGATAGAATTTCATCGGGATGCATTATGGTTAATAAAATGACACATGTATTGTATAAATAAAAGCTATTTAAACAGTGGCTAATCTAATTACCTCTCGAATCCTTAGTACTCTTTTCATACTAATGACTACTGTCTACATTTTTTAAAAAATCATCTGTTGATTTTAAACTTATAAATTTGTTTTCTTTAGGGAAAAGGGAAAGAATGTGTTGGTGACAAGCTCAACTGGGATTGCATGCACTCCATTACTGAAATATGGATGCCAAACAGTCCATAAAACATTTGGGCTTCTAGATGGCCGATTTTCTTCCTCCCAACTGAGAGAAAAATATGCATACGTTAATGAAGCCAATGCTTTCATAATAGAATATGTTAAGACGTGTGATGTGATTGTTTTAGATGAGGTCTCAATGATATCTTCAAGGTAAATTTATTATGTGTGAATATTGTAGAAAATCAACCATTGAATGTGTTACATTGCAATGGGAAAAATATATTCATTTACTAGCAATTTCACTTACTGTGATAAGCAAGTTAAATCTTTTTTACCCTACGTGCAAATAATATTCAACAGTTAAAAAGATACCATTGCTTTTTAATTTTGTTTTGTTTTTATCTCGATTCAGAACATTAGAGCAAGTCAACACTGTCGTGAGGTCCATAAAAAAATGTAATGATATTTGCATGGGAGGAGTACAAACAATTCTAGTTGGGGACTTTATGCAACTTAAACCAGTTGCGTGCATATCAACAGGAGATCCCGGCCACTATGCTTTTCAACATCCCAGATGGTTAGACATTGTCCCACACACAATCAAGTTGTGGCAGGTATGAAAGCTTTATCAACTTACATGTACATATTTCAACAGCATCATTTCAATCATTTTCCTTAATTGCCTATATTTAATGGCAATATACAAATTGTCGTTTACAGGTCCATAGACAAAAGGAAGAGTGCCTTATCACTGCTATCAGTGAGCTAGCTACCGGAGAGGTCTCCAATGAAACTATAGCATTCATGAAATCATTAGCCAGACCCATTCCAGCAAACCGGGGGAAGAAGATATTGTTTTCTACTAATGATTTTGTGGATGTCTATAATATGGAGAAGCTTGCAGATCTCCCTGGGGAGTATAAATCATATATAAGCACTGACATAGGTGTGGTCCACGAGAAATCAGGCGGTCCAGTCAAGGTATTGAAACAAATATTAAATGATTGACTTCTCGAAAACAAACTTTTTTTAAAAATTGGTGCACATTATTGAACAAGCAGCTCTATGTTAATTGATGCACTTTCAAAATGCCCTGTGCTGTTGCAGAATCTGTTTATTTATAAAATTTTAAATAATTGCCATGTAATCTTTCATTTCATGTATATCATATCTCTATACAGCAATTGCACTTGAAAGTTGGTGCCGAAGTTATGCTAATAAAGAATCTCTCCAGCACTCTAGTAAATGGAAGAATCGGTATTGTTGAGGTGTGTGAGAAAAATAAAGTTCTAGTTAATTTTGAAGAAATCCATCAAAAAGTCCATCTTCACCAGGAATCATTCCAACAGTAGGTAGCAGTAATAGTTCATTCAAATGCACAAAGTATGTGTTGGATTTTATCCTGATGCTCTCATAAATTCATAGCTCATTTAACATCAATTTACATTTTCTTGATTATTTAATTTTTTTCACATTCTATAAGGTATGACCACTCTAAAGGAAAAGAGATTGGCGCCCGGCATCAAATTCCCCTGCGTCTGGCTTTTGCAACCACAATACATAAAGCGCAGGTAATTGAAACATAAAATATTTGATTGTGTACTCATAATAAATCAAAAATTTATCTATATACAAAACTAATGAATTTCTTATGGTTTAAAGGGTCTTCAGTTTGACTATCTCGAAGTGGATTGCCGCCACATCTTTGCTGCTGGACAGCTCTCAGTTGCCATAGGCAGAGCAAAAAGAATTGATGGTTTGTCTGTCAAGAACTTCAACCCTACTTCTCATGTAATTGAGCCTTCGGCTGTCCTAAAAGATTTCATCAATTCAGTTGAGGATTTCCAACCCTCTGGGGACCTTTATTGTGCTCTAGCTCCTTTATTAGCTCAAACCAGACTGCCGGGCCCCACCCGAGTAGGCTGGCTTGCCAGTCCACTCCTCGGCTCCGTCCTCTCACCGGGAGGTGGCGTCATGTGGTCAGCCTTGAGTAGACTGACCCCATGCGGTACCTCACCCTCCACCCCATCAGGTGAAAAAGGACAAGAAGTGGCCTTTTTCAACCAGTGGTCAGTGAGATTCAAGAATCGTGGGGTCGGCAGTACATAATTATGAATACAGAGTCATGAATGAATGAGTATACAATAAAGTAATATGAGTACAATATTACATCTAAGTTGTAACATATATATGTATCTAGAAGGTTAAACATTAATATAACATGAATGTATAGAGAATATAGGTTGGATTTGGAGCACTGTCCTGTAGTCATAACGTCCGCTGTCCTGGGGGATGTAGACTTCTGGAACATCATCTGCTGGTGTGTTGAATGATTGTTATATGATGTGATGAAAGTCACACTATACGAAACCCGATGTTGGGGGCAAGCGGATCAGCTGACCTGGGTGCCATGATTGATGGCGGAAACAGTGTTAAATCCAGAGATAATGTATACATAGTGCTATATCTGCTAATTACTAGTCTATGCTACTGTATGAGATATAAATTTCTATACTAGTGAATAGATAGAAGTACAATAATCTATACATTAACATTATAAATCTGAGGTACATGAGGAGAGATAACCTGATAGCAGTTTAACATTATTGGTTATATAGGAATAACTTTTTCTATGATGATACATGACCTATACAATGTAAATATGTTATCGGTAACTAACATGAATAATAATATAGTTTACAATAAGTAAAGTTGCAATATTATGGTGTGTTGCGTCAACCAAACGGACAGTTGTCGGATCTTCCGTACAATTTAGAAGTCTTGAGTGATCGCGCAGGTAGAGGAGATAGCGCGGGGCGCAGATGGTGGTTGTGCTGTATTCTGTTGGGTGAAACTAATCTGCTATGAAGGTGGACGTTGATAATGAACAGACGTGGTGGCGGTCATTTTGGGACTGCTTGAACATGTAGCTAACGGGTGGTCATTGTAGGCAGGTCCAAGTGTTTCAGAGTTGTTTTCCTGTGGTGGTGTTATCACTGCTGAGAATTATTTTTTTTTTTTTTTTTTCATGCTGATCGTGAAATTTCGTCTGCTGGCGATAAACACCATCTTTAATTGCGCCTCTATTATTTCCTTGTGGAGAACTGCGTATTCGTTTCATATAAAGGCAGACAACAACAAAAATATATATATACATGTCTATATATTACAACTGACCCTAAAATATTATATGCTCCTCCTGGAGTTTTCTCTGTAAAGTTGAAACACGTCATGATAAGCTTTTCGGTGCCTGCAGGTCGTGGAGGCAGCGTGCCGCTATCAGCTAGGCTGGGCCGTTTTACAGTGGACACTTGTTTAAATACCGTGTAAATTAGACACGGGAGTGTGTTATGCTGTAATATGTGGATATCGAAAGCAAGGCAGTGGTTGTATATAAAAAAAAACAGAGAGAAAAGGGAAGAAAGAAAAAAAATGTAGTTTGCTTTCTATTAGAGAAATTGTCATATCCATTATACGCACCAGAAGCGCATAAGTGTGGCGATTACAATGGTGGTTTTAATTTGTCTGTAGCTTGAAAATTAAGATAGTTATGAAGGCAAACGTGTTGAGACATTTGTATAGATGAAGTAGTAATTACTATTAGTGCGGGTTACAGTGTGCAGGGCTGATAGCGGCGGCGGCGGCGGCGGCGGCGGCGTCGTCGCTGGTTTGTCGTCTGCTGTTGTTGGTTGTACTTCTGTGTTTTGGCAAGAATTATTTGGAGAAAATATTTGTAAAATAATTGTGGTGTTTTCCCATTTCCAGTCAATAAAACAGCATAGTATGTTGGACTTTGAAGAATGATAGTCAGTTTGCCAAATAGGAGCGTGACATTTGTGACAATATTGTCAACATGATATGTTAGACATTGTCAATATTTGATGAAAATATGGGCTATGAAGGTTCCTCTGTATTATTATAGTGGCGGCTGCGGCAGTGATTGTCGTCTGCTTTCAATTAGAAGTGGTGAAGTAGATTAAATCGAAGATGTGAGAATGAGATGAAATAGGCTCGTAGTCCATCATTGAAAGATGTGAGAATATCGTGAAAAGCCATATAGTGGCCAGTGTATAATTTCAACCTGTAACTAAAATTGATGCCAATTAAACATGTGATATGGTCACCTAAACTGTATTAATAGTAGTGTGACCATTAATTGTTGATACTACGATTGAAAACTGGCAGCCGGTAATGATGTTATCAGCACACCCGTCGACATGAAAGATCAGGGTGTGAATTTGCCATTAATATCAGATGTTAGTTGGTGAAGTAACTGCAGGTGGAGTGTAATGAGGTAATCAGCTGGTGCCGAGTCAGCAATACGCGTGTTATCAGATAGAAAGAGTGGCAGTGGAGATTGCTGATATCAGGTGTTGGAGCTGCAATTTGCAAATCCAAAATTATTGTAGAATAATATTTGTGAATTAAAGTGAGTTTTCTTGTTACAATGTGGTCAATAGAATCACGGGAGACGCCAATTTGGAAGAATGGTGACTAGTTTGTATGAATTAGCGGTCAATGTGGGTGTTGAGAAAACTTCTATTGAAACCACGGGTCTCATGATACTTGTAGTCATGAAGAGGATGTGGTGTGAATATGGTCCTATTGACGAGGTGAATGCAATCGGCTGCGGACTCACGTTAAGGCCGGTCTGTCATTAACCCCTTCCTGTAGCACCCTCGGTCAGGTATGCCTCCCTCGCCTCATTGAGATGTGGGGGATCGACTTTCCTGCATTTGGTTTGGTATTTATGCTATAATGTAGTCAGCTGAAGTGCTGACATATGTAGACATTCTGGAAATCCGTTTACAAATTGTTGTGGAAGAGGCGGGGCGTACGATGTGATTTATACTGACAGGGTTCTTGAGTGGTCTGTTGGTGGATACAAAGAGGAGCTGGCATTGTGGGTGGGTGGGGATGGGGATGGAGGTGCATTTTATCTGCTCCGGACCTGTTTTGAGGAGGGTGTTGGCAGAAATGGTGTGTGTCCATATGGCGGGGAGGGGGCGGACATGGCTGGTGTCCATATGGGGTGGGGTTATGGCTGGTGGTGAGGCTGGGAGGAGCATTTAATCTGTTCTAGATCTCATTAATTTCAACCCGAGCAGCAGCAGAATTAAAGGGGTGATTGAGATGCACATTTAATGGTCTACACGTGTTTACCAGGCATAGGAGTAGCTGGAGGGGAGTGATATTAGACTGATCAATCATTGCCACATACATGTAGTGTGTGTATCAATTGGTGTGTATGACTGTCACATATGGCTGTGGGAAGAAGGTGATGGAAGTGTATTTAATCTTTCCTGGACCTGTATAGTGACAGGAGTTGGTGTGAGGATGTGGGACAGGGGAAAGAATGGGAAGGGAGGAGCATTCAATAGGTTTTTGATCTCATCTGTTTCAACCAGAGCAGCAGCAGTAAGGGGCATTAATTATGGACCTGTTTAGATGGGGATGGGGTAGAGAGGGTTGGGGAGAGAAGAGGGGGCGGGTTGGAAGGAATGTTAGGGATGAGTGGGACATCTACTCCGCACGTGTTTACCGTAGGTAGCAGTAGCTGGGGGAGGGATATTAGAGGGATCAATCATTTGCCATATTTAGTACATTTAGTGTGTAAATGGCTTAGACATATGACGATGGGAGGACGCTGATTGATGTGTATTTGACAGACCTGTATACTGACGAGAACTGGTTCGAGGGATGTGGGACAGGAGGAAGCATGTGGAGGGGAGGAGCATTTAATGTGTTCGGATCTCATCTGTTTCAACCCGAGCAACGCCGGCTAAACAGTTAGTATATATATAAATATATATATGTATGTATATATATACGATTCTTATGTTTCACACATGGAAAGAGAGCTCAACCATAAGGGGCCAATTATATTAGTTTATTCACATGAAAATTACACACTCATGGCTTACAAGCCTGTTTCGTGGTTCACAACACCACTCATCAGAGCCAAACTGTTGACATGCCAATCCCTAATATAACACACTACAACATACTAAAATTGAACTTATGAATATTCGGTTAGAAATTACATAGTTTCAAAAATATGTTATAAATGTAATATTGGTGATTTATCAGTTAAAACCGTGTCCTAAAATTGTACTTTAAAATGTTTGTTCGTTTTGTGAGGTCCATATCGTTCTGCTTATTTATTTTTGCTATTTTAAATTAAATTCATAATGCACTACTTGAGAGGAGGAATTTCTTTTTGTGTCTGCACTCAGAGGCAAGTTCATTTTGCTGTTCAAAGATGCTAACTGCGGCTTACATATTATTATAAATTTTTTTCCCTCAGACACAGGTTGCATTTGTTTGTTTCCGTCCTGTA
>JAGTTF010004949.1:0-14479 GCA_019095985.1 Streblospio benedicti | reverse complement strand
AGGTGCACAAGGTGTGAATCAGTTCCAATAAAGTGGCAAAATTGATACACTGTAAAACTAGAAATGTTTGTGCATGTCGTAATTTGCGAATTTAGTTTGCAAAAACGCAAACTTAAATAGTCAGCAAACATTAATAGCCTGTGTAAAGTATGTCTAGGATAGAAAAATCACAAAATTAAATGGTCACAAAATAAGTTAATAGCCACAAAATATTTTATCTTTACAGTAATCGTCTACTGATTTGCCAATGTGCTGTAATACTTAAAATTTTGTTTCACACTTAGCATGAACTAGTCCATCAAATAATACGTTACAATCATATTTTATCTAAATGTACACAGCAACAATGTAAGTTGATGTTGAATATTATGATTTTTATGGACTTATCATATTTTACCAACAAGTAAAAGAAATCATACATTTTGTAATAAATATACCCCAAATAATTTTTTGATTAGTTAATTTGTTTTACCATGTCATTGTCACATGTATACAAATTTAGTTTATTTTTCCTAATCTCTACATGGCCCCCAAAAATTAAGGATATGGGATTTCTTGACCCCTTATAAGACCCCCCCTAGATATGTGAGATGTTTGCACACATACATGTCATGAGTATGCGTGCCATATATGTATGCATGCACATGAGGTATGCCCTCATGGTACACATGTGTGTTTATTTTATTTGTTTGCAAATTTTATGTACATAACAGTTTGAAAAATGTATGTGCTTATTCGCACATTCACAGTTTTGCCCTCATGCATATACACCAGGTATGTATTTCTTTGTCTATGATTTGAAGTGAAAATTTATGGCAAAGTTTGCAAAACAGTTATGTGGCTTAAAATTTCTGTAAATTTGACATCTTTTTTCATTTTACATTCACAGTTTTAAGGTGTCTAGAAATCCATATCCCATTGGCATCTTTTGTGTCCATCTATTGGCCCTTTTTTGTGACTTAATCTTTTTGGGCATTTCCCTTTGACAATTGGAGATCTGTGGGGTACCATGTGCCTTTCACACGGACATTTCTAGATTCTTTGACATCTTTCTTTCATTTTATTCAATAGTTTCAATACTGTTTGATATAAAACATTCTACCCTGGTAAATGTTTACATACTGTAGTTATGAATATATATTATGAAACAGACTATAATACTGAACATGATCAAGTCAAACTTAAAATAATATATCGTGAAAAAGATAATAATATTCACCATGATTCAGCAATATTCAAAATAGTATATTTTGAAACAGTCTCTAATGACCAGTTTGATCCAGTGACAGCAATGATAAGGGTATAAATTATATCTACTTGACACTAACATGTGTTCAGCAAATAAACACTTCACTTGAAGGCGGCTTTTCGTGGAACTAATTAGGTGCATAGTCTGTGACCTAGGACATTCCACTGTCTTACAAAAACAAGGTTAAGTTGTCCATTAATAAGACAGCATATGGAATCATGTTAAGTTGAAATCAATAACTTAATCAATAACTTAAAACATTTTCCTTTTGGAGACAATTAGTGACATATTTTTAGTTTAAGTGATATTGTTATTCATATTTTGAAGATTTAGTTTGGATGATAATTAATGTACACTGGATGGCTATGACGTTGTAATAGAAACAAGGAAATTGGACAGTTATATCAATAGCTGGAGCTGAGCAAGAGCTGAAATACATCTGATTGCACACTGGAATTTCTTACATCAGTTGCAGATATTTGGGGGTAAATCCTTGTGGTTGTCAATGTGTCTGTGAGTTGATTTCCAACTCCTCCTAGTCAGTCAATAATCGTACTGATTGGGACCTTGACACATGCATTATGATATAGATATATCATTATTATGATATATATTGCAGCTATATCATAACTGCGCCCTTACATTTCAGATGCAGAGGTCCTGAGAGCTAACAATCATCACGCTCGCCCATTCAGCACATATTCAAACACGGATTTCTAGCTGTGTTCTCATTTCTAGAAGCTGATGCCCATTCAACATGGTAACTTTAGTTACTACTAATACTAGCAGTTTTTGACCAAGTAAGCTTTTTAACCGCCATTAAGACTGCAGTCTCATTAGTTAATGAGACTAGCTAAGTCTTCTATACTAGCAGTTTTTACCAGTGCCATTTATGTCCTGGCTGTTTAGTTAATGAGACTTCTGCAGTCTACTAGACTATCAGTTTTTTTTACCAGTGCCATTTATGTCCTGGCTGTTTAGTTTGGTAGACAAGACAAAACCCTTCTGCAGAACTGACGAGGCATTTTGGATAAATGCTTTTAGATGGAGATTTTGGTACAGACATTTTGGATACATAGACCCTAAATTAATTAAAAAGTGTTCTGTGTGGATATCAGCCTTATTGCTTCATAGTGAGTCAATCCCGAACGTTGGACAATTGGAAGTTTCAATCAACAAGGACAATATTAATTTTATGAACATTTTTAATTTTATATATTTTAAAATTAGTTGTATAAGGTTTTTGAATAAAGTTTATGTTTTTAAAATATAGTTTGTTGTACGATCACGGCCAAACCTTCTGCTAATTCATTGACATCGTACCCCCGATCGTCACAGTGGTGCCTTGCCAGGATCAACGGCCTGTGGTTTTGTCTCGGGAAGGAAAATAAAAGCTATTTTGCCACAACCAACATATTTTCAAGATGAATTTTTTGTCATTTCTTTTTAAATCTAAAAAGTGTGATAAGGAAACACAAGTGGAGTTTGATGATTGTGATGACAGTGTGCATATTAAGGATGATACAGCTGGGAGGACTCATGTTACAGAAAGTAGTGAAAGCTTATATATTTTAAGAAATAGTGTGCCAAATAGGATTCATGTTAGAGAAAGTGGTAAAAGCTCACATAGTCCACCAGAGGATCATTTAAATAAAGGATATTTGGAAACAAGTGGAAGGGTCACAAAGAAGACTCATGAACTTACAGAAGTTTTTCATCTCGGGCATCACTTCAAAGATAGAACATCACCTTACAGTAATGACAAAATTTCACCACCCTCTTTTGTGTATATACCAAACGACTACTACAGGATGGATGAATCCCGGGAGCTGCCAAGTTATATGACGGAGGAAGACAATGCTAAACCAAACCCATTTTTAAGTCAAAGCTTTGTGTCATTGACATCAAGACAGAAGGAAAAAGAGCCAGATAAATATGATGGAACATCTGACTTGACTGATTACTTATGTCACTTCGGAAAAGTTGCCAAAATAAATAAATGGACTTATACAGATTGTGGCTTAGAACTAGCAATAAGTTTGATGGGTGAAGCAAGAAGTGTCCTACCTGACTTGCCCAAATTAAAAAGAGGATGACTATTTATCGCTAGTGCATGCCTTGATACAAAGATTTGACCCACCAGGAAGGGAATACAAATATTCTTCTGATTTCTTGGAGAGGTGTTGTGGGCCTGAAGAAGATCTCCACGAATATGCACACCAGTTGCGTAAATTAGCCAGGAAAGCATACCCCGGGATTATTGTTCCTGATGAAATTATTATTGATGTTTTTATTAGAGGATTGCCTGAGGAGGATATGATTGAACATGTTTCATTAGCTCAACCACAGACGCTGAAGGAAGCTATCCAAATAGCCATCCGATGTGATACTTTCAAGAAGTGTAGAAAACAACTGAACAAAGTTGAACAGTATGTTCATAATGTGTCACACAGAACAAATGAAATCCAAGACCAACAACACAGAGCAGCTTTTGATAGACCACAACGTATTAGTGTGTTCAACCAGAACGAGCCCTTAGCCACTCCTGCCTACAACCAATTGATCGCTATGCAGAATGAAAAAAAGAATGAGGCCATGAAAAATGCAGACACATTATACCCACCTATTAGTCACAATTCATCAACTTCAAATAGTCAACCCTTATTGACTCCATCTAATACACCCTGGTGTGGAGATGAACTGACGGTAAGGTGTTGCAACAGCCAGAAACCAGGACATATAGCTGTCAATTGTTGTGATATATTGAATACTTCTGTTTCCTGTGAAAAAGAAGTTTCCCCACTGTTGCCAACAAGTTCCATTGCTCCAACAAGCAAGGATGAGTGTGAGCTTCCCCTAACTGAAGAGCAGGTGTGCGTCGATGTTATGGAAGTGGAAGTACCAGGTGTTTCTCAGAAAGATTTAGTGGATTCTTATGTGGTTCCTGAGCAAAGAAGTGTGAGATCACATAGTCCAATGGCTGAAGTGGAAAAAGGATTCAAATGTTTCAGTATAACAAATGACAGTGATTTCAAAGACAGCTATGGGAAAGGGGCAAATCATGGGAATGCAACACAATTGGAAACTGAAGGTCACAGACGATTTGAAATGTCCTGTGTGTTCGAACTGAAATTAGATTTTGTGATTTTTGTTACATTTCTATGTGCTTCCGTCCACCAAATGTGGCTTTGTTTGAAGGCAAGAGACAACTGTATTAGTGAAAAATCTTTATGGCAGAAGTTTATCCCCAGAAGAATAAAGTGTACGGAAGTTCCCATTGAAATATGGTGTGCAGGAAGCCCAGGGAATAGTTTATCCGGCAAAGTTTTTTTCCTAAGATTGTGTGATCCTCGGTGTATTGGAAAGAAGAAATATGATGTTTTGAAGCTTTGTAAGGACTATGGAAAGTATTCACTATTATAGATGGTGATGATTGCTGACTATGGTAGCCCAAAGGATGTGTGTGTTAATGCATGAAGGATATTGGTGCAATGTAGTTAAGTATAATTAAGAAGATGGATGTATGTGATGTCTTGTGCCATGAGTGATGTTCTCGGATTAAAAAAAAAAAAAAAAAAAAAATAAGTTGGGAGGAGTGTGGCATCTGCCACTGTTAAATCAATAATCATTACAAAGTATTCTAGCAACTTGGTAGACAGCATATGGAATCATGTTAAGTTGAAATCAATAACTTAATCAATAACTTAAAACATTTTCCTTTTGGAGACAATTAGTGACATATTTTTAGTTTAAGTGATATTGTTATTCATATTTTGAAGATTTAGTTTGGATGATAATTAATGTACACTGGATGGCTATGACGTTGTAATAGAAACAAGGAAATTGGACAGTTATATCAATAGCTGGAGCTGAGCAAGAGCTGAAATACATCTGATTGCACACTGGAATTTCTTACATCAGTTGCAGATATTTGGGGGTAAATCCTTGTGGTTGTCAATGTGTCTGGGAGTTGATTTCGGTACATAATCCTACTGAATGAGACCTGGACACATGCTGATTATGATATAGATATATCATTATTATGATATATATTGCAGCTATATCATAATTGCGCCTTTATATTTCAGATGCAGAGGTCCGGAGAGCTAACAATCACGCTTACACAATGTGTTCTCATTTCTAGAGCACCGGGTCAACTGCCATCAAACACGGATGCTAAAGGACACTCATAGGATTTTTCTGGGAGCTAACAATCACGCTCGCCCATACAAGTTTTTATCACTAGAAAGGAAAATACTACTAATACACAGCATTCTAGTCCAGTGACCAAGTAAGCTTCGACTTCCAAAGGCTATTAAGACTACAGTCTCATTAACCCCTGCTGGCCTTTAGTTTCATACTAGTAGTTTTTACCAGAGACATTTATTTCCTGGCTACTAGTTAATGAGACTAAGTCTACTAAACTATCAGTTTTTACCAGTGACATTTATTTCCTGGCTGTTTAGTTTGTAGACAAGACAAAGGTCTTCTGCAGATGTTAGTTAATGAGACTACTGTCTCTACTAGACTATCAGTTTTTACCAGTGACCATTTTATTTCCTGGCTGTTTAGTCTGGTACCAAGAGAATACCTTCTGAGAACTGACGAGGCATTTGATAAAGATATTTTAGTAAAGATATTCGTGATACAGGGACTAAATTAATTACAAAAGTGTCTGTGTGCTTCATAGTGAGTCAATCCCGAACGTTGGACAATTGGAAGTTTCAATCAACAAGGACAATATTAATTTTTATGAACATTTCTAATTTTATATATTTTAAATTAGTTGTACAAGTTTTTTATGAATAAAGTTTATGTTTTTAAAATATAGTTTGTTGTACGATCACGGCCAAACCTTCTACTAATACATTGACATCGTACCCCCGATCGTCACAGTGGTGCCTAATGCCAGGATCAACGGCCTGTGGTTTTGTCTCGGGAAGGAAAATAAAAGCTATTTTGCCACATCCAACATATTTTTCAAGATGAATTTTTTGTCATTTCTTTTTAAATCTAAAAAGTGTGATAAGGAAACACAAGTGGAGTTTGATGATTGTGATGACAGTGTGCATATTAAGGATGATACAGCTGGGAGGACTCATGTTACAGAAGTGAAAGCTTATATATTTTACGAAATAGTGTGCCAAATAGGATTCATGTTAGAGAAAGTGGTAAAAGCTCACATAGTCCACCAGAGGATCATTTAAATAAAGGATATTTGGAAACACGTGGAAGGGTCACAAAGAAGACTCATGAACTTACAGAAGTTTTTCATCTCGGGCATCACTTCAAAGATAGAACATCACCTTACAGTAATGAAAAAATTTCACCACCCTCTTTTGTGTATATACCAAACGACTACTACAGGATGGATTAGTCCCAGGAGCTGCCAAGTTATATGACGGAGGAAGACATTGCTAAACCAAACCCATTTTTAAGTCAAAGCTTTGTGTCATTGACATCAAGACAGAAGGAAAAAGAGCCAGATAAATATGATGGAACATCTGACTTGACTGATTACTTATGTCACTTTGGAAAAGTTGCCAAAATAAATAAATGGACTTATACTGATTGTGGCTTAGAACTAGCAATAAGTTTGATGGGTGAAGCAAGAAGTGTCCTACCTGACTTGCCCAAAGTAAAAGAGGATGACTATTTATCGCTTGCGCATGCCTTGATACAAAGATTTGATCCACCAGGACGGGAATACAAATATTCTTCTGATTTCTGGGAGAGGTGTTGCGGGCCTGAAGAAAATCTCAGCGAATATGCGCACCAGTTGTGTAAATTAGCCAGGAAAGCATACCCCGGGATTATTGTTCCTGATGAAATTATTATTGATGTTTTTATGAGAGGATTGCCTGAGGAGGATGTGATCGAACATGTATCATTAGCTCAACCACAGACGCTGGAGGAAGCTATCCAAATAGCCATCCGATGTGATACTTTCAAGAAGTGTAGAAAACAACTGAACGAACTTGAACAGTATGTTCATAATGTGTCACACAGAACAAATGAAATCCAAGACCAACAACACAGAGCAGCTTTTGATAGACCACAACATGCTAGTGTGTTCAACCAGAACGAGCCCTTAGCCACACCTGCCTACAACCAATTGATCGCTATGCAGAATGAAAAAAAGAATGAGGCCATGAAAAATGCAGACACATTATACCCACCTATTAGTCACAATTCATCAACTTCAAATAGTCAACCCTTATTGACTCCATCTAATACACCCTGGTGTGGAGATAAACTGACGGTAAAGTGTTGCAACAGCCAGAAACCAGAACATATAGCTGTTAATTGTTGTGATATATTGAATACTTCTGTTTCCTGTGAAAAAGAAGTTTCCCCACTGTTGCCAACAAGTTCCATTGCTCCAACAAGCAAGGATGAGTGTGAGCTTCCCCTAACTGAAGAGCAGGTGTGCGTCGATGTTATGGAAGTGGAAGTACCAGGTGTTTCTCAGAAAGATTTAGTGGATTCTTATGTGGTTCCTGAGCAAAGAAGTGTGAGATCACATAGTCCAATGGCTGAAGTGGAAAAAGGATTAAAATGTTTCAGTATAACAAATGACAGTGATTTCAAAGACAGCTATGGAAAAGGGGCAAATCATGGGAATGCAACACAATTGGAAACTGAAGATCACAGACGATTTGAAATGTCCTGTGTGTTCGAACTGAAATTAGATTTTGTGATTTTTGTTACATTTCTGTGTGCTTCCGTCCAACAAATGTGGCTTTGTTTGAAGGCAGGAGACAACTGTATTAGTGAAAAATCTTTATGGCAGAAGTTTATCCCCAGAAGAATAAAGTGTACGAAAGTTCCCATTGAAATGTGGTGTGCAGGAAGCTCAGGGTATAGTTTATCCGGCAAAGTTTTTTTCCTAAGATTGTGTGATCCTCGGTGTATTGGAAAGAAGAAATATGATGTTTTGAAGCTTTGTAAGGACTATGGAAAGTATTCACTATTATAGATGGTGATGATTGCTGACTATGGTCACACACACCTTGTTGTTATACCTTCTTAAGCCCACTGTAGGATTAAGGACTCAGTACACTATAGTACTGAGACTTGGGCCATTAGGGCCTCAGTTTCCTTTGTAGACGCTAGTCGGATAGCACGTAGGGCTGGTAACCTATTCCTTTGGGGGATAGGCCTTCTTTACATATCTGACGGGCTAGCCGGTGGCGAACCCCCCCTCCCGCGCCTGGGACCGCCGCTGGCTTCGTAAAGGGGACGCCCTGATCGTTGCGTGTCAGCACCGGTGCGAAGTCCCCCTCCGCGTGAAGGGGCCTGTCGTGAAACCCGGCTTGTTAGTCACCAGGCACTCGCCCAGTACGCTGGACGGTGGCCTGTACGTGGGGTACCAGTTAACACAACGAGGAGTAGTAAGGGAACCAACATCGCCAAGGGATCAGTCGCCAGTCGCGCGTCCTAGCCTCGGGCTAGTGGCGCCGCGAAATCAGCACAGCGCGCGCCCAGTGACCATCGCAGGTCGCACTGGCGCCGCGACCGATTCCACTTTGTTTACAGTTTGGTGCCGTGACCAGGATCTCGCGACAGTACACGCTTACGGGCGATATTTACGAGTGTGAGATCAAGTCACCATGTCCGACCCAGGAACGTCATTGCCAAGTCATACCCATTTTTCAGGGCTGCAGATCAGCTTTCAATTTGTAACGCTACTTGCCCTCAGAGTTGACTCTAGGAGCTGTCTCTCCCAGGGGTCCTAATTCTGCATCAGACATCTTGATTGGATCCCGACATTCACACTATGGTTCATGCGTGTACCTTTGCAGGATCCTGGTCCTGGCACCAAACAGCTTGTGCAACTAATTGAGGGGTCGCTGAAAAGGTCTTGAAGGGTTCATGAGATACTCCCCACTGGCCGCCAGTTTGGTCCAGATCTTTGGGGCCGCATACGCCCAGCTGGTGCGTGGGCCGGAGGCTGCCAGTAGCACACGCCCTGTGACTATCATTGCATTCTACGGTACCCGTGAACAGACTCCTGCCAACCAAGGTCGTAGTGTGATACGCCACACTGCAGGTTTCACAAAGGGCCCCCTTGTGGAGGACCTTGCACTGCTGCTGACACACTAGGTCAGGCATCCCCTACCCAGTGCAACCAGGTCCACAGTGAGAGAGATAACCACCGGTTAGCCTCTGAAGGTAAACAGTTACGTAAGGCCTATTCCGATGGGAATAGGTTGCCAGCACTCTCTGCTTCCAACAAGCGGTGAAGGTGAACTGCCGCTATTTGGCTTAAACTGAGTACAAGAGAGTACTGGTTCCCTAATCCTCCAGTGACCATAATAAAAGAACGACAAAGCTTAACAAGGTGTGTGAAGCAAAGGGATCTTAAAACGTATTACAGTGCAACTTACTAAACCTACTTTATACTCAGGAACGATGTTGCAGTTCCCGGCCACCTGAGACTAAACAGAAGACAAGTTTTGTACAATGAAAACATTTTCTAATATGCAGAGTTGACATCTTTTTGTCCTATCATTGTATGCTTTGGCTTTTCCCAATATTGTCCAGGCTGCATGTTAAGGGCGAGATATCTGTTTTACTGTCCAAATATATTTGCTCAGCTCTGTTGCATTTCTCATTGTTTCCTTCTTAAAAGACTGTTTATGGTGAGCAAATTTGACTTGAATGTGGTCTCTGTGAGGTCGATGAATGTCTCAGTGGTTTGGCTAAGAGATGTTACTGTGTTTTGAGAAGGAAACATGAAAAACACAACAGAGCCGAGCAAATATATTTGGACACTTAAACAGAAGAATCTCCCTTACCATATAGGCTCTGTGGTGTTGAAAACATCGCCGAGCTCCCTGGTGGATGTGCTTAGACCCGTGGAGAGAAGTAGATGGCATCCACTTGCTCAGAAAGTCCACTTGACCGTAGGGTGAAATCTCCTGCTTCTAATTGTCAGCCCAGATCGACGTCACATTGCCACGCATTGCCGTCCACTCTGCTGGCTGCCGCATGGTATCAAATCAGCAAGGGGAATCTCCAGCTCCATCAACCTGCTTATTCGTTTCCCAACGTTTCCTGTGTTGGCCCATAGGTTCCAGCAGCTCGTTTTGTTTGCTCTCCTCGTGCCAATTTCAACTTTCAATAATTCAGTTTGTCTACTTTATCAAGACTATCATTGTCACCATCACTACTTTTCAAAGACTCCCCAAAATTCTTAGAATTGAAGAATATCACCACACACAAAATTTCTGTAAATGTATGTATGTGTTATTGCCATAAATATAATTTAATTTTAAAACATGTAATAAATCTGTCATTGGGGAATAAAACAAATATATAAATCACATAATGAAAAGTGCTGATTTGCAGGTACTTGGCCGATTTGAATGCCTTACTGCTGAAATATTTAGTCTGATAGAATGAAACCATATTGCTTCCGGTGTAAAGTTATTTTCAATTGTTTATTTCCAGGATTACTCTTCAACCAAGAATGGCGACTGGAGGAAATCAGCAGGTGAGATTAAATTTGTATCAATGAAATATTGAAAGTGTATATCATCACTACCACTAATTTTAGCAAGAGATGGAAGTCAACATTGTGTGACTGCCACTAATATCCGAGGTAACCAATGTGTGAATCACTAATATCCGAATAACGTTTCAATAACAGTCCGTATGTTTTGATAACACAAGTGGCAGTAGGTCACATAGTAATTTTCATTGCCTTTCCTTACCACGGAGATTTATTTTCTCTTAGAAGGTCTCTATAGAAATGAAACGCTTTTGTTAAAATAAAAGTATAAAAATGAATATTGTGTTTCTGAAAAATCAAACCCACTGGCAAGGAAAGACAGGTAAACATAATGTGGGTCTGTAATCTAACTCTGTATGTTAAGTATTGCTGCAAACTCGCTGCAGACAAATTGGAAGTCCAGCTCATCAATTACACATTCTATCATTCCGTGCAAAAATCACCGCCAACAACCCACGCTGATTGGTCAATCAGCGTGCTCAATTATACGATTGACTGCACGCTCCAGAGATTGACTGCACGCTAAGACACCACTAGACAAAAGTCTAATTACTAACCTATAGTTGTATTTATTATTTCTTGGTGTCAAAAATCAACCGCATATTGGTCTTTTATCATTCACAAATGTTTTTACAGTGGATAATTTTGAAACTACGCTAAATTCAAAGGTTTTAACCGAATACCAGTCTCATTCTATCATGACTAAAATCCACACTAAATGAGCGTCTGATTCGTTTTTATTTTGAAATAAGTCAAATGACAATGAGACCGTTATGATATGATTTATTTCAAAATAAAAACGAATCAGACACTCATTTGGTGTGGATTTTAGTCATGGTAGAATGGTATTTGACCACTCGATTGTCGTGTCAATCGGTAAATTGACCATGCTGACGTCTGATTTACCCTCACTTCGTTTGGGTAAATCAGACGTCAGCATGGTCAATTTACCGATTGACACCCCAATCTCGTGGTCAATTCCTACATTTCACTATTAATACAAGCTCAAGTACTGATAGCTGATTAACACATACAGTACAACCTATCCATTGTGTGTGCTGTCTGTACAATATGGGTGGTGTGATGACACGGTTAATGGTTACACACAGGATCCAGCAAACGACTGTGTCAGTATGATGTCAAATCACTCACCATCCCAAAGTCCCCGTCCTTTCTAAACTGTATTTACTATGCTGCACATCCTTCTGAGACCCATTTATTATACTGTACAATATGGTCGGTTTGGTGATGGTTAATGGGTACACACGGGGTAAATTTGAAACTGATTACCGTAATATAATACACCCCTTCTGAGTCCTGTTTATTATACTGTGCAAAGATGAAATTGTTTACCATTATAATGAGCACCCCATAAACACTGTGTCGACGCGAGGCGCATATCGCGCATTCAGCGCATCATTTCAGTTTTTCAAGATGGCGGAATGTACTCACACACAATTTTGTTTGGGTTATTTGACCAATATAAATGCTTCGTTCGTTACTGTGTTGTCTTTGGATATCATTTTTAATGTACAGACTATGTTTCAACGCAATTATATGGGTACTAAAAATCCTGTGTATTTAGTACACAGCGCTTGGTCTTATTTTGTTTTGGAATGTTCTTTTATGCTGTTAGTTGTTGACAATTGTTTAATTTTGAATTTTGAATTTTATTCTTATTAACGTTTTCAAACCATGTAGGTTCCTTGTCAAAAACTAAAATAGAAATACAATATAAAAACAGTGACATTGGAATGATACATTTTAAATGAATCCCTATCTGCTGCTCTTCAAAACGCTATATATATTGTCTATGTTAGCTGAAAGAGAAGCAGAGTAACAAAAATGCCAATGTGGAGTGTATTTGTGAAGAGCCACACCAATTGTGGTTTCAAATTATTATTAGGACTAGACCCTTAAAGGAGAGGCTGAAATTCTCAAAAAGCTCTTTATTTATCTTTCTGAGCAAGAAAACATCAAATCTACATGTTTGCAGCATAGAAAGAAATGACTGGTTGTTATGTATTTACTATAAATTGGGTTGCTGTCCTGAAACCTTGCAGCGCACCTGCTAGGCGTCACCCGGAAATAAAGTTAGTCTAAAATGGCGGTTCCGCGTCTGTGTCTCACACATTCATTTAATATTCTGCTTAAGTTTCATACAACACTTGGGCCACCAATACATAGCAATGGCGACGAGTATAAACTAAAATTGAAGTACAGTTTTATGAAGTTTTTAATCGGTTCAGAAGTCAGCATAGTTACGGAAATAGTAAAGTTATAGCGACGTGAACACGATAATAGCTGTCATTATTTATGGCGTCTGCCGCATTCATCGTTTCCTTAGGAGTTTTGACCCAAAGACAGAAACTATTGAGACGTACTTGGCAAGATTAGAAGTGTGGTTAAAAGCAAACAAAGTCGAAGCAGATGATAAAGCTATTACTGCTCTCGCATTAGTAGGCCATGAAGCGTTTGATGTTTTAAAAAATGCATGTTTTCCAACAGACCCATCTACTAAAACGTTAGCTGAAATAAAAGCTCTGTTGAGTGCACACTATCACACTCCTAGAAATAAGTTGGTGGAACGAATGCAATTTAGATCTAGAATGCAAACTGAACAAGAAAGAATTAGTCAATTCACACTCGAATTAAAGAGACTAAGCACACATTGTTCATTTGGAGGTGATCTAGAAGACAACTTCAAAGAGCAATTCATGAATGGATTAAAAGATCCAGCTATTAAAAGGAAGTTATTGTCGTCCAAAGATGCATGAAATCCCTGTACTGGCGCTTCAGGGTTTCTGATATGGCTTTCCAGGACTTGTACCGCTGCTTGATCTGGCCTCTCTCACAGTTGTCCAAAAGACCCTGTGGAGGGACCACATCACCTCGCCAAGGCTTGGTGTGTGGTGAACGCTGAGCTTGCCCACGGGACGGAACACACTGGGTCGCGTCGCTGGGGAGTCGCGCTGCCTCATTATTGACGACTGTCGATCGCCTCCCCCACCTCCGCTGCTTCTCGTCGTGCTGTGAAGACCTCTGCTTGCCAACTGGCGATACGCTGGATCTCAGAGGTAAAGTTGCTTAAGCCGCCGACCTTCTTTTCTGCAAAGCGCCACGACTTGAACGCGCTTCCCCAACTCTGCCTTGAGTTTGATGTTGTTGGCCTTTGTACCGCTTCAGCTCGCATATATGCTGCCTTTTTCGGGTCGGGCGACGAGTCCCGACTCGCTTGGTCCAGCTTGTGCTTTCCCCGGAGGGTATTCTAGCTGGTCGCCTGTTGTGACAGCCTGTGTCTGCCAATCTTTTTTGCTGAACCGCAAGTCATCCAGCAACGCGCCTGTCCCTGTTCTCTTTTGCAACTTCCAGGGTGTCACTGGACTGCCGAGTCGCCGTGCACACTTGGCACCTGCTATTTGGCTTTCTTCTTTGGCAGGTGTCGGGCTTGGGGAACCTCGCTCTTAAACTCGAGGACTTGAGGCTTCCTCTCCTGGGTAGGTGAACGAGCTTGCCACTGTACTTGCTGCTTGCTGTTGATTATTGTCGCTACGACCCCATGCTCTTCTCCAACGAAGTAGAGATAGAAGCCACGATGGTCGCGAAGCCCGGGCTGTTGTAGGCCCGATGCTTGCTTGTTACCGCACACAAGGTCCACGGGTTTCTTGACCTTCAAACTTGGTTTGAGCATCTCCACCATAGGAGTCCTAGGT
>JAGTTF010004932.1:14573-33656 GCA_019095985.1 Streblospio benedicti | reverse complement strand
TTGTAAACATTGAATGCCGACTGACGCTACCACTAGTATATCAAATTCTCATTATACACAAATCATAATGAATACGTCATTTTATTGGAAAGAATGCGGCTTAAGTTTTTCAACAAAATTTAATTATAACAGACATTGTCAATGTAAACATGGGAATTGTGTATGTTGCATGTGTTCAACTTCTTTTTTAAATATAAAACTGATTTAGACGAACATATAAAACATTGCGATTTAAAATATTGTTGCGACAAGTGTACATTCTCTACCGATGGTAAAAAAGAGACTCTAATCACATATTAATACATCGACGAGAAGGGAATTCGAATATTGTTCAGCGTGAAAGTGACGAACACACGGATTCGAGTGATTCTGATATTGACTTTTCAAAATACAATCTAGAGTAGAAATGAACAATATAATGGAAGATTCAACAACTGCAAATGTTTCTCAACCGTCGACTTCCAGCTTTTCGTCAATCTACGAGAAATACAGCTATTTCAACTACGGACACTCCTTCATCCTCAAATACAAGACCGGTTCGAGTGAATATTGATAAGCGTGAACAAAATTATATTACTCACAACTGTGTTTACAGAAGACGAAAAATATGATACATAACGTCGAACAAGTCTATACAAAATTCTGAAATCAATAATGAGTTTTTACAGATTATCAAAATTAATGCATATATTTAACTGTAGGTTGACGGGTGAAAACAATCATTGCACAATGCACGATTATATAAATAGATATTTGAAAACGTCGATAGGTAAAAGTTTTAAAATAGTTATGAGCCCGACCATGCTGTTATTGGATAGAACAAATGGACGTTTAAGATTTTTATTATTAAATCGCATAATAACAATTATGGACATCAGAACCTACACTAATAAAGAATGAACAAGACTTAGAATTGTATTTAGATCAGTTGGACGTATTGGATATTGACGAAGTTTTCAGACAAAGGAGACCGAATACTAAACGATGTAGTCAGCATGATATTAATTGTGCAACAAAAACCAAATACAAATTTGAAAAAAAAAACTTTCAGACCGAACCTAGTTTAATCGATATTTTGGAAGAAAACAGTTTCCAACAACCGACATTCCAGTGATCTATCCTCATAGAGCAGTCTTTGATTTTGAAGTATTCTTTGAGAATAGAACTGATCCTGAAAATCATAATGCGAACTTTGACGACATTGAATCATCAACTATTTACACAGCTGTATATAAAATTCTAAGTGTGGCTATAATAAGCAATCTGCCAGGGTATCTCAAACCGGTCTGTTTTTGTTAACAAAGGTAGTGAGGAAGATGTGGTTCACAGAATGTTGTGCTATTTAAACAAAATAGCAAAAGCTGAGAGGTAAGACGTTTTATTTTGATATTGTGCGTTATCACTGTGCGATTAATTGGTAAATCATATCTTATATTGTTTGGAAATCGTGTTTATATGTATTGCAGGTTGATGGAACCTTACTTTAGCAATGTTGTGAAAATAATACAAGATAGAATCCATCACAAACAAAAAGAATTAGATCAGATTTTATCAAAAAATCGCATCTTACATCAGACAATTGCCCGTGTTGGGATTTAATTCGTCAAAGTGAGTATGTCGAAATACAGTTATTTATCAATATGACGAAAATAATATTATAACACCTATCAAATTCAATTTAATGTAACTCTTTCCTATTTATTGTATTGTAGCTACGACCTTCCACTCATAAAAGTTCATCTAGTTCGACTTTCACAGAAACACGAGTTAGCACGTCGTCGACAAAAATTCAAAGACGCTGGATCAAAAAAAGATGGTGATTCAAAGGAAAGAAGAAGAAGAAAAAACACCGATTGTTTATAAGAATCTATTTACTTTTTACCTTCATGACCAGTGTTTAAAAGTTATTAAACTATATTTTTGGTAATTCTTTTTTTTACTAGAACTTGAACAGCAATTTTGAACAGACTGCAGAGACCTTATGAGCCGGTGAACATAATTGAGCCTTTGCATACAAAATAAAAAGTAATTTAAAAGTGGCAGCATTGCTTCACAAAGATTAAACTTGGCGCACAATATTATATAAACTCTGGAAAATGCCTTAAAATCATGCCGCAATTATAAACAGCGCACAATAAAACTGGGTCACGTTTTATGATTTATTTGCTGAAAGGAACGCCCTGGATGATGTAATGCAGCCTTAGTCAATTAGCATCTCTAGTGCCTATGAACTATGTGCTGTTACAGAGGCGAGTTGATCAAGATACCAAAATCAATACGAATGAATGAAACTAAATTTGGGTTTTGAAAAGAAATATGAAGATTATAGCTGGATGTTACATGCAAAGACTTCGAAGTAACTGTCACTGTTTAAAGTGAGGTATTATATGACTACTGTTTGGTATTTTGTTTGCATCACTCCCCCACGAGAATGAATAGAATTTCACAAAACATACCAGCTTTTCCCCTAACAGCTGTCATAGCTTCACAAATATTGAATGAAATCTTCAGTATTACACTACTAGCTTATAACCGTAGAGCAGGGAGCCCAGAGGTCCAGACCACTCAGGCGGGCTGGAAAAGTAACCAATTTTCTAGTATGTGGTATGTTTCTAGGTTCAACCCTTGTCCCTTAGTGGCAAAGACCATAGCGACGTACGTCAGCCGTATGTCAACTTTTGTGCTGATTGCTCCAATGCATTTACATAGGGTAGAACCCACAGTGAGGAAATTCTGCCGTACGTCAGCGGACCGCAGGTATTTGTCATTTTTGTATGATGATGTTTATTTATTTGATAAAGTCTAGATTTGCCGTTGTACTATGCTTTTAGTATGCTATATTAACTTATGGTCTAATTATATTCAAGCTATCAAGTTCAAGGCATACAGATAGGCAATAAATATCGCACAGACAAGAAGTGTCAAAGAATTTATAAGTGTCATAACTCATACAGAGCACATGAAGTTCCAGAAATTGTCAGTATTATTTGTGATGGGCCACAGACAGTTCGCATCAAGAAACAGAAGTTTTCTATAATCGCTTGTGTGGTCAGGGTCAGCTTACAGTTCATTTTGCTGGAATCAAGAATGTGCCGAAAGCAAATGCCAGTGCAATCTTCAAAGCTATGGACACGCGTGTCCGTGATTGTGTGGATGAGATTGAAGATCACGAACTGGCATGGCGTAAAAAAAAAGTCATTGCTCTAGGCTCTGATGGAGCCTTGGTAATGTTAAGGAAAAAGCAATGTCGTTGTGGCCAAAGTGCGTGAAATATGCCTGGAGAATCAGATTATTGGGGTGCATTGTTCAGCCCACCATCTAATCTTGAATTGGCTTATAAAGATGGTTCTAAGGGTATCAATCTATACAGTTTGACCTCAACTTGTCTCACCAGTATCTACCTTTTCTACAGAAATAATTCTTTGAACAGAGTAAACCTCAAAGCTAGCTTTCAAGCTCATGGCATCAAGCCCTTGATGCCAGCTAGAGTCTCAGGAACTAGATGAATGCCACACACCCTTAGGGCAATTATCAACCTCATTAGCCACTCACATGCAGCCGGTAGGTCCTTTGTTTTCATTTTGAAATTCAGAAATAATTGCTACCAGGATTATCTAAGAACATGATATTAAAATGTTTAAATCCATGATCCCCAACAGTATTTGATTTTTCTCATAGCATGTAAAACAAAAATTGTTGGGTAAATTTTACAAACATCAGTTTTCACATGAAATCATCATTAATCGATTGGTGTACTAATCCAAATATGAAACTTGTCTACTTCCATATCCAGAACCCTCATGATGAAGCACACAGGAAGGATTCTGCCAGCAAATCTAAGAACTTTTTGAAGAACTTAACTTCACACACATCTGTGTACATGATCCATTTTCTCAGGGATGTCCTAACAGCATTGAGTGACCTTTAAGGCATTCCAAAGACTAGGTATTCTCATTGGAGAAGTACTTAGTGAGGTAGAGGCTGCACATGGTAGTATCCTCATATGAAAACAGGTAAGCATCCATACAATATTTACAAATTGCATTAAAAGTACAATTCATACTATGACTAGAAATTATGAATATTTTTTTTTTGGGATTTATACGTTTTGAATTACAACTAAAATTACAAAAATGCTTGCTTAGATATTTATTAAAGATGGACCATGGCTGTCAAAAATAAATGGAAAAAATGACTACCAGGATGTGACTTTGTTGGGCAATGACAGCAGTTTCAAATCTGCCCACAAAAATCATATCCAATCACTGCAAAAGTCACTTCAAGACAGATTTGAGGCAGACAGTGTGTGCTTCAGGCAACTGAAGTAGCAAACCTGGCGTCTTGGCCACCTCGTTCCAGTGATGACCCTCGTAAAAACTGAGCTTCTCTACAACATTCTGTTTTTACCATTTCAGTTTATTTTAGCAGATGATTGTTATTTGTTTTCTTGATGTTCTGTTTGTTTTCTTGCAAATACAAAGCAGGTTGCAGATAACAATTGTTAAAGTTAAAAACAGATTTCTCCCAGGCTTTAAAATTTTGTCTACTAAACAATTATGAAATAAAAAATAAAATTATACTTACTTTTCTCGCAATGATATACAAAGCGTTTTGCAGATAACAATTGTTAAAGTGAAAAGCAGATTTTTATTCCAGGCTTTTTGTGTTCTAATCTATTATAAAATAAAAAGTATACTTACCCTTTACTCTGATTCAGATTTTGGTAATGCAATTATTGCTGTTCATTCATTCTGAGAAGTTCTCCCAATATTTTGGAAAAGGCTGGAGTCAGCAGGGAAAATCAGAATGGCTTCGTTTAGAGCATTTTCTCTATCAATGGTAATCATGAATTTACAACATTTAATCAAAGAAAAAATCTTTGATAGAATTAAAACTTCTACCGTTTAAGATTACAATCTGATTCATATAATTTAATGAAATTGTAGGCAATGTAATTATTTCCCACAGGTGAAACCTGGGGGAAATGATTGTTTTTGACTGGTGTGAGGGTGCTCTTTCTGACACACCCCTAAATGTCCAATTCTTATTGGCTCAGCCCGACCTTGAGACAAGGTCAAAAACCTAGTCTTTTTTCATGATTTTTTGTTAAGCACCGCCCTCGGCGTGAAAGTACTCTGTAAACGGTAAAAGTCACATAATCAAGAGTGCAATGAAGCAGTCTATTGGTTGAATTATGTCACACCCAGCAATCCTCCACTCTAGGTGGTCGAGACGGACTTCTTCCATAACAATTTTGAGGTGACCTGAGCTGTCAATCACGTCGCATAGCTAATCAGAGCAGCATAGTAAAACTTTCATTCATGATTCGGTGTAAAAGTCCTCCTAAACTGGGCGAACCAACATAAAACGTGTAACACCCGGTGGAGTGTGTGGATGGGCTTTGCCCCCCAGGAGTTGGGTTAGTTGAGGGTTCCCAGGGAGCGTCTGGGGGGTAGGCCCTCGCCCATATGAAATAAAAACGGGGGGTTCAGGGGGTACCCTCCCAAAATAACATTGAGAAATAATTTTAAAAAATGATCATAACGTCCTCCTGCCTATAATACTGCTAGCAACTATAGAGTTGGTCTTCTTATATTTTTGGGTGTGTGGGAGGCTTTTAAGGAGTTGGGTTTTAGTTGAGAGTGCCCGGGGAGCGTCTGGGGGTAGGCCCTAGGCCTTATAAAATAAAAAATGAGGAGTTCGGGGGTACTCTTTATAATAACATTGAGAAATAATTTAAAATTGTCATAACGTCCTCCTGCCTATGATACTGCTATCAACTATAGAGAGGTGGTCTTCTTATATTTTTAACACTAAATGTGCTTCCTGAACCTGTTTCATCATTCACCAGGGCACCTCTCACTTAATTTTAAAGCCAAATTTACACATGCAGGTGAGCGATATTAGGACCCTTATGGTCGTCTTGTTCATTTACTCCTATGCACATAAAAATAGCTCAGTGGGAGAAGATTGATATGCTCTCAAAATGAAACTTTTTATATCCTCTTAAAAAGAAAAACGTAACACTAAAAATGAATAGGCGCAGCATGTTTACCATCTAGGGATTAGAAAAAGTAAAACTAAATTTGTATACATGACTATTTATATGGTAGAACAAAATAACTAATCAAAAAACATTTGGGGTATTTTTATTACAAAATGTATGGTCTCTTCTACTTGTTGGTAAAATATGGTAAGTCCATAAAAATCATAATATTATAAGAAATATTCAAAATCAACATACAATGCTGCTGTGTACATTTAGACAAAAAAAAATATGATTGTGACTTATTTGATGGACTAGTTCATGCTAAGGACAAAACGAAATTGTAAGTATTACAGCACGTTGCCAAATCAGTGAATGCCTAATTGCTTATATCAATTTTGCCACTTTATATGACCTAATCTTTCAAATTACTGTTCTCTTAATGAAAATCATGTACATGTATGACACACTGAATAGTGCTACTTAAGATAACATATCATTTTAATCGTTTTAAAAAATTAAAAGCATGTGTGATGTCTTTTGTGCGGACATCAACTTTATTCCACTAATTTTTGGCTTGTAACATTTTTTTTTTCCTTCAGACAATTATTCTGTAAATTATTGGAAATCATCCATGCTAAAATGCCACACCCACATGAGAATTTTTGTGCATCTTCATAGCTTGTAAAGATGTGCCAACAGTCACACTTATATAAACAAAATTGAACATATCTGGCTTTTTAACTGTGTAGCCATATTGTTAAGAGGCAAATGGGCTATGATTGGAACAGCTGTGTTTATATGCTTTTAGAAACAATTAACAAAAAAAAAAAAACAAATTAACTATATTAGGGGCCATTAATCAAGATGCTTGATGTGGAACATTAGTAGTTCAAATGCCCATTGAGGGTGGCCATTCTAACATTAGAATTGAAACCTGATATAAACAGAGATTGGTAGAGAGGTATATAGGATCCTGCACACCACTTTGAACAATCTGAGTGGAATCTCACCCAAAATCAGCCTATTGTGCTAGCACCAATTTTATTCCACTGCTTTTTGCCAGATTAAAAACTTTTTCCTTAAACACTTATTCTAAAAAATTATTAGATATGATTTAAAAGTAATATCCTGCACCTACGCAAAGTTTCCGGTTTCTTTTTAAATTTGCAAATATAGACATTTTGAACAGGCAAAGTCCAATTAAAAACGTCAGGCAAATTTGCATGGTTGGAACTGCTACTGACTTAAACCAGTGAAGGAAAGCATAACTTCTATTGTTCAATAATATCCAAATGCACAGGAGATTATACAATGCCATTAATGCCTAAGCAGTCATTGGATGTGGAGGGTGTACAATGTCGCGGCATGCAAAACTGGTTTTTGCTGCATTCAGCATGCGTTTGCGTTGAACTGATCAAAACGTGTTTAAATGCAGAGTTGGCCAGTTTTTGCTTTTCTTTTAGAATATTGATCTTGTCATCTATGCTCTCAAATTCAATATTTTAACAACTGTTCCAGATATATTTTCATGAAAAGGGGTCGTTTTTGCATGCTTCATCTTGACTTCACGAGTCTGCCTTCTAAATTGGTCATATCCTCACCTATGCTATCAATCTCGGTCTGAATAATTTTGTTAAAGTCCTCAAATCTTTGTTCTAAATCTTTCTGAATCTATTATTTTAAATTTTGAATTTCCTTGGTAAACAGCAGTTCAACCTTTTCATGAACCCTTCTCATTCAATTTCTTTGGTGTTTCGTTTCTCTTTTTATTGTCCTCTCTTTTACTTAATTTGAAAGTATGCATAGCTGTAATGTTCTTTTTATAAATTGAATTTTCACAAATTCAATTGCAGCATATATGATTTTCACCACACTACAAGTTGCACTGTACAACTGGCAAGAGATTAATGAATTCAATACCCTGTACTAAGTAGTAACAATTCAAAAAATTAATCCTGATGCAAACACTATTTTCACAGAAAGTTATATTTTCACTTTAAATTCTCATTTTAAAAACACACATATATCCACTTTATTGCAATCAAGTGAATCCATGTAACAAGACAACACTCATCCAAATTATAATGCACGAGAGTTATGATTTCTCTAAGAAAATGTCAAAAAAGCTCTCTGAAGAAAATATCCCTTCTCTATAATATGACTATATAGATCAAGCCTATTCGTGTATTACTGCAGTGAACAGGGTGAATATTTCCATTTGTTCTTGATTTTCAGCAAACTACAGCTTGATGTGTCGTTGGTATATATAATCGTCTCTTGCATTAACAATCAAATGAAATGCCAACGCCAACTGTATAATATCCCATGTCATGAACGAATTAAACATAAGCATACACAAACTCAGACATTGCTGCTACTTTAGCCTGCTGGATACTGAAATTTGACAGTACTTGCTATTAGACTAGTGTAAACAAAGTGGAATCGGATACTGAAGTGCGACCTCAAGCGATGGTCACTGGGCGACTCGACGCCACTAGCCCGAGGCTAGGGCGCCACAATTAACTGATCCCTTGGGGATGTTGGTTCCCTTACTACTCCTCGTTGGTTAACTGGTACCCCACGTATAGGCCACCGTCCAGCGGACTGGGCAACTGCCTGGTGACTAACCCGGGTTTCACGACAGGCATCTACGCTGGAGGGGACTTTGCACCGACCTGACACGATCATCAGGCGCCCCCTTTACGAAGCTATATATTCCCAGGCGGCAGGGGAGGAAAACGGCCAGCCCTGTCAGATATGTAAAGAAGGCCTATCCCCAAAGGAATAGGTTACCAGCCCTATGTGCTATCCGATAGCGTCTACAAGGAAACTGAGGCCCTAATGGCCAAGTCTCAGTACTATAGTGTACTGAGTCCTTAATCCTACAGTGGGCTTAAGAAGGTATAACAACAAGGTGTGTGTAACAAGGGGATAAGAAACCTAGTCCAGTGCAACTTACTTATAGCTACTTTATACTCTCTAAGGTTGCTGAGATCTAATACATTCACGGATGACAGATCTAGGCCGATTTTTTTTATTGATTTGAAAATTGTAACAGATTTTTTTTTATACATTGTTGCACCTTTAACCTTGATATAGAAATGTTGCAATATTTAATTATACTGGTACAAGTAACAAAGTGTACGAGCGATAACACAGGCCGCTTATGTAATAAGTTATCATAAACAAACATGTCTTTGTGAAATAGAATTGGCAACATTTTTAGTATTTTATGTCAAAATAAAAGGAGAATATGACAAATATTATTGATGACGGTAAGTAATTACACAGAAACTGCCTGTTATGGAGATCCTCAAGTGTAAATTTTATTTAAACCCATCAATGTTTTTGTTTTGTTCTTTTTCATCAACGTCATTATTGAAGGGTAGACGTGTCAAAGTATACGTCGAACGCATTGTGTTGTACGCTAGTCGCCCTGAATAGTGCTTCTAATATAAGTACTAGACCCTTTACGTCACGGGTCGATTATGTAATTGGTAGATAAAATAAACTTGCTTAGTTCACTTAATTGGCACCTCGTCGGGTATATTATTTCAAAATGAAAGACGAAAATAAGAAATGTCTTTGATGACGGTAAGTAATTGCAGAGAAACCCGCTCTTCTGGAGACCCCAAAAATAAATTAATCAATGACAAAGTGATAAAAATCAATTGTTTGGCAGAAAAAAGATGGCGGCGGAAAATCGTAACATGCATATGGGAGTCGAGTCCCCCTATAAGGGACCGTCTCTGGCAGGCTCTGCCGCGCCTGTAATTGTTGTGGAGATTTGCATGCTTTGATATGAAATTTAGTAGGGTTATAGTTGAGTTTAAACATGCATGGTACTTTTTTAGTACATTCAGAACCAAGTAGACTTATACAGTCTTTGACTTGGCCTGGGCGGGGATCGAACCCCGGACCTCTGGGTCAACTGTGCCGCTTAGCGACTAGCCAACAAAGCCAACACTATACCAACTACGCCACATCCACAAGGCTAAAAACCTTTGCTTCAATGACGTATTGATACCCACTACTAGCTCTGATGTCATGTCTTACGTCCAACGTATGTCCATGATAGTATCTCCTTTATAGTACTGAGTAGATCTAGTGAAGTATTGTTGTCGAGATTCGCATGCTTTGATATGAAATTTAGTAGGGTTATAGTTGAGTTTAAACATGCATGGTACTTTTAGTACATTCAGAATCAAGTAGACTTATACAGTCTTTGACTTGGCCTGAACGGGGATCGAACCCCGGACCTCTGGGTCAACGGCGCCGCTTAAAAGCAAACCCAGCTAAAAGAATTAGCGACTAGCCAACAAAGCCAATGCTATACCAACTACGCCACATCCACAAGGCTAAAAACCTTTGCTTCAATGACGTATTGATACCCACTACTAGCTCTGATGTCATATCTTACGTTCAACGTATGTCCATGATGGTATCTCCTTTATAGTACTGAGTAGATCTAGTGAAGTACCATGCATGTTAAAAACTCAACTATAACCCTACTAAATTTCATATCAAAGCATGCGAATCTCGACAACAATACTTCACTAGATCTACTCAGTACTATAAAGGAGATACCATCATGGACATACATTGAACGTAAGACATGACATCAGAACTAGTAGTGGGTATCAATACGTCATTGAAGCAAAGGTTTTTTTAGCCTTGTGGATGTGGCGTAGTTGGTATAGCGTTGGCTTTGTTGGCTAGTTGCTAAGCGGCGCAGTTGATCCAGAAGTCCTGGGTTCGATCCCCGTCCAGGCCAAGTCAAAGACTGTATAAGTCTACTTGGTTCTGAATGTACTAAAAAGTACCATGCATGTTAACACACAACTATAACCCTACTAAATTCCATTTTTCTTGTATGCCAAAATATGTGTGAACCACCAATAGCTACACTTTGATAAAATCAAAAAATATATATATATATATTTTTAATTGGAAAAAATGTATGATGGGAATTATTTTAGATTGGTTGACATTTATTAAACGTGTTATGCTCACGCTGTCTGTTGATGGCAAGTCATTCACACCCCTGTGGGAAATTCATACGTTCCTTGAACGTTTGCTGATCTAGTTTCTCATTGATTTCTCAACTGTTTTCAGATTTCAGAAAGTCAACTCTCTTGAGAACAGCAAATGGGTGTTCATCAATGAACTCTTCAGGGCAAGGCTACCAAATATCCTGTCCCTGATAGACCTGTGTATGACCCTACCTGCTTCCTCTTCAGATGCTGAAAGGGGTTTTTCCTTAATGAAAAGGATTAAGACGGATCATTGTAGCAAATTTTCTGACACCTCACTTAGTGCAATCATGACAGTGAACCTGGAAAGTGCTCCCATCACCAAAACTGTAGAGCTGGTCACTGACGAGGAGGGCAGAGCCCAGCCAGTGGTTGTTTGTGAAGGCTTCAACCTATTACCTGCAGTGCAGGTATTGATTCATCAAAATAAACCATATCAACGATCAATGTTAATCACTATTATTGTCAGAATCATACAGGAGAGAAATCATTCAATGTAATGTTTTTTTTTTTTTTTTTTTTTTTTCTTCCAGGAATTCTATGCATCCAAACGGAGAAGGGAGCCTGCACTGCAACAGAATAATGCACTTGTATTTTCTCAACCAAGTGAGGGAATTATACCTGAGCAGCAACATGCTGATGAAGACAACCAGCTTCCTGTAGTGGCTGCATCCGCAGTAGAAGACACTGATCAGTTGGATTCTGAGGATGAATGCTACTATTCCGATGGAGATCGTGACGACTCTCTTGACATTCTCAGAACCGAGCAAGTCAGAGCATATGCATCACTAAATGCATTTGATGTGGTTGATGCATTAGGGCTGGACGATGATGCATAATTTGTGTCATTTTTGCATGCACCACTGTTTGCTGCGTGATGAATCAAGTCTTCTAGAAACAATAGTGCTGCTATAGTTAGTTGCCATAGTCAACTATTTGTGTTAGTCTGAAATGATACAATACATAAACAAAAGAAGCAGGGAATCTCTTTAATGATAGATTTACTACTAAAGTTTCTCAATGATAACCATTTTGCTCTGACTTGCTCGGTTTTGAGAATTAATTTAATACCATTCATCCTACGAATCCAACTAGTAGATAGGTGTCAGAAAGTTTATGCATGAAAAGGTTTTAGAATCTGCTTACTGTAGCTGTTCATTATCTAAGTCATGTATGCTATCAAGTTTTTTGGCTCAGCATACACAATGTATTTATATAGTGTAGGTAGTTTGTTACTAAAATTGTCCTAGTAGCGATTTGTGTTTTATCTGAATCAGTTGGGAAGTTGTGGTTACTAATCTTTCAAATTCAAATTTGTTGCCTTAATGAAAGATTGTGTATTATTTTCATGTCACTTCGAGGATTTTGTAGTATTTGGAAGAAAATTTGTAAGGAATTTTGTAGCAGGAATTCTTTTATACATTCTTTTTTCAAATGCAATATGCATGGTAGAATGTCTTCCTCAATTATTGTTACCAAAATTGTGTCCTCTTTATGTTCAATGATGATGACTATTACCAACGAAATGGATGAGAAAACTAATTTATATTTTTTAAAGTTTTAAAAAGTGAGCTAAAATCTTAATGTAAGAGTTTGTCTTTTTGCTACTACTGCCTATCAGATAGAAATAAGCCTGCATACATGTGTACCTATAATTTTTTTTCTTCAATTTATCTATACAACAAAGTATGCTCCAGTGAAATGTGCTTTTTATCAGTATAACGTTAGTGGTGGACATTTTTAATACAATTTTTGGATGCATTTACGAGCAAGTACAGTGATATTTTGCATTATGATTTTGGTAATGTTCTTGTCAGCTGTGCAATGATAGTGTGAATGGATGTACTATTCAAATTGTGAAATTATGTCGATCTGTGAGTAATTGCTTTGTTCTTTTTTTAAGTGTTATCATGCATGATAATTTGTGTCATGAATATTGACATTGTGAAAGAGATAAACTACACAAGATGAGAACAGATTATTGAACATTATTCTTTTTATTAAACAAATCAGTTTTCAGTGAATACCTCAGCAATTTTTGATTTCTTGAACCCCTGCAATTATATCCCTGTATTGCGTGCTTGGCCAGGACCTGCTGATAATCATTTTGTTGGACAAATCTCTTTATGTTGAGTATTGTCAAACATTGTTTGGGGCATTTTGCATGATGTTGTTAGCATTTTAGTAAAAATAAATGGTAATCTCTATTGTTATATACTGATCATACCTATGCCACTTGAACTGTTAGAAGGAATATATCTGTTATTATTTAGCAACGAACTTTGTATTAGTGAGGTTGGGGGGGCGGAGGGTAGAGAGGTTGCTTCAAAGAAAATTTATATATGTTTCTATTAGAAGGGATTTTCGAGATTTTTGTTTTTTGGTGGAAATCGTATTGAATTACACGTAAGGCCCGAAAATTTGGCAGTTCTTTAATTTTACAACATTTAATCTTTATCATCACTAAGAAATAAATATAGTAATGTCGTTGTTGTGATATATGTATTTTATTCTGCATTTGTTCGTGGCCAATTCTAACTTCATGGGAGAATTTGAGTCAATGTTTGCATACTTTAAACGCTATAATTTCACTGGTAATAAAGCAGCATACTGCGTTTTACCCGAAATCAGAGTACACCAGCAGAATAAAGTTCAACCACATAAAAAAATCAAAATATATTGTTACCTGCACCAGCCGGTTGCACTTAAAAGGTTCTATTATTCAAAGTATTGATGCTGATTCTTATTATCACACTTTGAGCCCATAATATTCTACATATTTTAAGAAATCTATCGAATACTCCCCAGATCAAGATGACAATAATGCTCTTTATTATCGCTCTGCCACCTATCTTCGTATCGAAAGCGCTGTTACTAATCTGCAACAACGATGCGCGCTTGACTAAGGCTGATTCTTTGAAAAGGCATAAATTATGATGATGAGCGTTTGCGCATTCGTGACCTCCGTTTGGAGGTCAGGTCAATCGAGCCAAGATTCCGATTTGATGATTTTGTAACTAATAATGCAGATTTTAAAGATTTGCCGTTAGTGATAACAAGAATATACATTAGTAGCCGATGTAGAATAGGTAAACTGTTACGTTTTCAATATGACTTTATTAAATAATTTGACTTTATAATTTTAAAACCATGCATATCGTGAAATTCTCCATTTATCGCTCACTTTGTTTACATAGAGAAAATTGCCAGAGCACTGCAACAAATTGAAATTCTTACATACTAAATAAATAAAAATAATTAATATCTTGGTTATTTTTCATTGGATTTTGAAGTTTAATACATTTATTTGACGAGAAAAATGTCTAGATTACGAAAATGATATTTATTTTACGATAAAAACACTCCATACATAGTTGGATTCCTGGTGAACGGAGACTGGCCCAAGCTAGACTTCAACCAAAACCTTACAGCCAAGAGAATTCTTCCATCTTGGTCCCCTTGTATTCATATTGTGTGAACGTCTTGCATTTGCAATGTGTTTATATTTATGACCGGAAACCATGGAATAAAAGTGACTGTTCAATATCCTTGTGAATTTAAGCTTTAATATTGCTTTTGATTATATGCGATAATTTTATCTATTATTTGAATTAGATAATTTTAAAGTTATGTCATCTAGTGTACATAAAGTTAAATAAATTATTGACATGTAAATTGGTTAATTAGTTTATCTTACTTTTATGTATATTGTTAACAGAAATTAATAATTTTAACGATACAAATTCTCAAAGAGTAAAAATTCATACAAATACTAAAATACAACATGAAGAAATTAATTCAAAGAACACACTTAACCAAACAGGCCCAGGGCAATTTTGTAAATGGAAGATTTACTGTGTCCAGTATAAAATTATGGATTTCTTTGTCTAGAAATTTGGTTATGGCTGATTAAGTTTCTTTCACCTTATAGAAAATGTCCTCTACATATAATTCTAAGAAATTGATTGCGGGAATAAACGTTCGTTGCTAAATTTCGAGGGGGTAGACCTCTATCTAGTTGATACTGCAAAGAGAAAGAGCATATTTTGTCGGGGTTTTCACTGTATTTATTGAATCAATTTTAGTTTATGTACATTTGATGTGTTTTGTTTTCAAATCTTTTTTATTTTTGTATGTGATATGAAAATCAATTAAATTGGATAAAGTGCAAATAAATATCACTGGTTATCACTATTTTTGTGTGTGAGTCTGCAAAATTCATTTTAAGAGAGTTAATTTTACCATTTTAATTAAAAAAATAAATAAATTTGTCAAAGATTTTAACAAACCATTTTAATACGCAGTTTGCCACAATATACAATATATATAAATATGTCCCAATAACAAAATAAATATAACTGTCCTTGATAATGTTGCCTCTTGACCTTCACATACTGTCCTTGAGAAATCAACTTTTCCTTCAAAATGTACTTTCCTTTAGCTTTTTACATGTATAAACACCAGGTTGTCACCAGCTGACACCAATAGCAACAGAAGAGTGAAGTTGAGTAGTTCATAAATTCAGCTGATGATTTAGTTGAAGATTCAGTTGAAGATTACGTCGAAGATTATATCGAAGAGTGTCCTAATAATATGACCATTTTTTATTCACAAGTTGACAACAGTAAATATTACCATGAAAGCATACAATTATGGGGTTTAACAACATTTGGGAATATATTGCTAAAATAAATGAGAGCCTACCAAATATGTACTTACATTGTATCTTGTATATCAATAACTTGGACTGTCTTTTCCAACAGTTTTCATTTCTTATTAACAATGTAGATTTAGAATTTAGAAATAGACCTGGTTGTTGTTCAGCCGAGAGACATGCCAAAAGTGAATTTTCCTAACCCTATTGCTATACTGCATGTTTGGTATCTCAGCCAAATACAATACTTATATTTGCATATTATACATGTTACACTCCAATGCTTGGGAGGCTACCAACAGACCCAACTGACACCACCTAACACCACATGAGTTCTTTATGATTTTGATAAAATGATTTTGTGACATTATGATTCAAAAAAACAGCATAATCACATTGTGAGTCTACCCACAGCCACGCCCAAAAGACGACAACAGCCGATCATCACAGCAGCGACGCCGTCGACTCGTGCAGACCACAGGAGACTTCACTTCTCATCTCCCGTGGAGCAGAGAAACGGAGGAATCACAACGTGCGTCTGCCCAGAGCCAGCCCAGCGGGTGTCTGATTCAAGCACAGAACTTCAACGTCACTTGCTGTGCACAACCGAGCAGCCAGCTATTGCCGCCAGATGCCACCAGCGGCAGCACCGGCCCAACCACAAAAGTGCAGCAATAAGCAGCTATCAATATGTCTCACAGGACAGGTATGTTTACAACCTATTAATTAAGCTGTGAATTCCATGTCGTCTGCTTCCAGTGTACACGGCTGACCCTAAGTTAATTACAAACAGCTCCACAAAAAGTCATCACAGCTCCTACCCAGAGAAGCTACTGCCTTGTACGGTGCCCTCATCATCGCTCAAACATCCGGTGTAAACAGAAGACACCAATCATCCATCCCACGGCCCGTCACCACCATACCCATCCCAGAGTAGAAACAGACGTTGAGCATCCATCACGCAACATCATCTTCACCAAGGGCGCCCTAATACGACCTACATCCTCAATAAAGACCAGTTACCATTGACCACTCACTCCCAGCCCACAGAGCCGACCATCGCAGCACAGCCAGAGGCGCAGCAGCAGTACCCCAAAAGCCACCTGTTTCACCATCCAGCGATAACACAGGCGCCAGTGACCAGAAACCCGCCCGCTTCAAACATTCAGCGACAAGCGCGTATTAAAAACCGCTTCACAGCACAGGCGCTGGCCCACCAAAAGCCGCCTGTTCCATCATCAAGCGACAGTTACTTCCACAGAGGGCAGCAACACAATAGCAGAACAAAAAGCCGCCTGTTCCACTCTTCGTTCGGCGCAAACAGACGAAATGCCGCCGGTTTTCCACATCAAGATTGCATAATACAGGAAGAGCAATCGCCTCCATCAGCAGAGAATTTGATGCAACATCCGCCCACACACGCCTAATTGGTAAGAAAACTGCACACGTTCCATCACATGCTAATCATTCAATAACCACCTTTTGAATAGAATCAATACTAATTAATACAAATCCATACTGCCTCACTCAAGATTACATCACATCAAGTGCAGCCCAGCAGCCACGCAGAGATTGACTCTGCAAATCACCACAAGAATCGCATCAGCTCCTAACATTGCATCAGAAGCAACCTCCCACAGACGACAAAGAAGCCACATTAAAAAACAAGTCCCCACATTATAGTAGCAGACGACACAAGATTGTATCATCCAGCCAGCTTCTCAACAATATAGCAGGCAGCAACTACGCAGTGACTCTGCCAAGCAGAGACATTACCAACCACAATTTCCAACAGATTTCGATAAGATTACATCATACATAAAGTCTACTCCCAACTACAGCCCAGCAGCTATTTTCACAAGAAACGTCGGCCCCCACCCGCCGACTGCCTGCCGACAAAGCCAGCAGCAGTAGTGCACAAAAAAAGTCACATCGCCGCAACCAAACGACAGTTTCTATCAACAAAGTCAAAAGCATCGACAAACAACAATTACTACAGCAAAACGAATGACATTCTACACCTAGACCGGCTAAATTGCGTCAGCCAGAAAGTTTCCTACATCACACTCTCACAGGTGACAAAGTCTGAGCTGCAATCTTAAACGAGATTGAGCAACTTCCATCCAAATCACGCCCCCACAGGGACAATTCACCTGACCAAACCACAAAAAAAATCAAATCGCAGCTGAACAACAGAAATCTGCAAAGGAAAATAGATTCTATCACAAATAGGCCTCACAAAAATTACATCCAGCAGCAAAATTACAATCTCTGCTAAAAACCTCAATATTACACCATCTCAACATGACCACAGCACCAGCTGGGCGCAACACTCCATCTCCGGACTGTCCTGGCCAACATCAAAGCCTCAGGCGCATCCCACCACATCAGTCAAAGTCACGTAGCGAGACTAATGTACATTACACTGTCAGCACACCTACTGATTGTGACTCACTCGAGTCAAAAGAACACGCCACACCTGGACGGCACAGGCATTCATCCCGCCGGTCCAGAACTAATGTTGAAAAACAAACGCGATTTATCTGCACCCGCCTCGGTCTGAACACCCATATCATCATCATCATCATCATCATCCTTGTTTATTTGGGCAGGCCTGAATTAATCCTCTGCAGAGGGTGCGGCCTGGCTGCCTAGTTGTGACCGAAGACGTCCCCTCCATGCTTGACGGTCCTTGGGGTCCATTCCTTCCATGCCAAGTGACACTCTGTCGCGTTTCACCAGCTCATCCCAGGTCAACTTTGGTCTGCCTGGAGCTTTCTGTCTCAGGATTTTATGCTCCCTCACTCTGGCTATCCAGCCGGTGCTTCGCTCGACATGGCCTAGCCATCTCATCCTGTTTGCACGAAGCACAGCATCGATGTCCTTTATGCCAAGCTTTTCTAGGAGGCAGTCAGAGCTCACGTCATCCTGGGGTCTTACACGACAGATCCATCGGATCATGGCTCGATCATTTCTTCTCAAACGGTTCAGGGTCTTGGAGGAGGCAGCCCAGGTTTCGGAACCATGTAGCATCACACTACGTACACAAGTGGAGTACACTCTACCTCTGGATACCAGCGGGAGATGCTTGTTTGTGAGTATCGGGAGCAGCTCACGGAACTTCCCCCATGCGGTCCTGCATCTCACAGTAGCGGCTAGCTCACAGTCACCACCGCTGGATAGCATGTCACCCAAGTAGCAGAACTCGGACACAACTTCCAGCTTATGCTCACCTACTGTGACCTCCTTGACTGGCCTGCCATCTACAGGTCTGGCAGTACCTGCACACCTCGGACATATGTAACTTGGGTCATTTCTCAGAGGGCCTTTGATGCCACTGCATTTCTTGTGGACCCAACAGGCACATTTTCCACAGTAGATGGAGTTACTACCTGTACCCGCGAGAC